>JAECWN010000323.1:10000000-10265703 GCA_018150725.1 Drosophila quadrilineata
CTTTTCTCTCACCATTCTCATCACATTCTCACATCATCTTTAAAATCTAGTCATTAATTTTAAGCCTTCATTCTAGTCAAAATCGAAGTTTATTCTATTTCTCATTAGCATAATCATTCCTCATCATACACATATATCAAATACTTCAATTCAATTCTTTAGTATTATCTTTAGACTTACAAAACTTCGGTTCAAAATTTATTCAATTATCATTTCCCATACATTTTCAAAAAATCGGCAAAAAACGAAATTCAGGCGAAATTGTGCAGTAATAGTTTTTAAGTCTCATCAAATCAGGAAACAAAACCAAAAATATTAAGAAATTTTAGTTTAAGCTAAAATCCAGTTGCAATGTATGTGCTGGTAACCAAAGTCGAGTGTGAACTCTAGTCATTTCTTAGAATCCTAAGTTTCGAGTCATTAACTCAACCACACCAAAAATCCCATATTTAATTTAATTTAATTTAATTAAATTTTAGTTAGCTTAGTTAAACATGAAAACGGACATTGAACCAGCGTTTCACTACCAATAAAGTATTTAAAGAGTACAATTAAGTAAATAATATGTCCTTATTGGGCATATACATGGCCAGAGGCATCAATAGAACCGGCGGTTGTGTACTTAAAAGTCAACTCAATAGAACATAGTTTTTAAGATATATGATATATATATATATATATATATATATATATATATATATGTATAGGAATAGTCTAGAAATCAGAGCAATATCACAGCGTTATTGTTCCTTAGTGTGTAGAATGCAATACAATTGGTTGTAACCGCAAAGTACAACGAAAATGGGAAAACTTCGCTCAATCTACAATATAAATGTTTAGTTCTTAAGTCAATTATTTTCTAAGAAACATATATTGTATATCATCGATAAGCATATCTAACTTTTAAGTGAGAATTTGTGATATTACAATGTTAAGCCTAAAGTTTACACAAAGAAAAAAAAAAAAAAACAAAACAAAAAAATCCTTGTGCTCGATGTTTTTGTCTGCGCAGAGTGCATTTACAATAACAAACGAATTACATTTTAAAATCAGCTATTATATATGATATAACTAAGACACACATATATATTTTTATACGTAATATTTCTATTTTTATATATAAATCAAAGAACAACAAAAAAATTGAAAAAATTCAACCATTTTTTAAGTAATTGTAAAACTTATTAAATAAAATAAAAAGAAACTGAAAAAGAATTCTCCGGGGTTTCACTTTGGAATACGATAGGTGGAGTTTTGGGTTGCTAGGCAAACACTTGTCCCCTTCCCCATACAGTTGGTGGGTAATCACTTTATAATTGTGGCGCTAGTAAACACTTCCCATATGAACTGCTCGGAACCATAAAGTCCGCTCATGCACATGTCTAACAATGGACTCTTGTGCCGGAGGGTTGTAATTTTAGACCCTCTAAAGGAGCAGGACCAACCCCATTCCAGTTGGAATTGCTTTTCTGTCTATTCATGATGATAATCATGACGACGACGACGACGACGCTGATGTTTGTTGATGATGAAGAAGGCGTTTCATGTTATGTTTTATGTCTTGGCAATTTTCTCATCATGTTCGATGGGCAGTTTTGATGGCTCGTAAAGTAACTGCAACTGATGGGTAAACAAAAACCGCAGCAGCAACAGCAACAGCAATGGAGGCATCGAACAGTAAATAACCACGCAGATGTAATGAAATGCCATGCCAGTGAGAGGACATTGACATGGACTAGTCATCGATCTCAACTCCACGAAGCACTTAAAAGCAACTAAAACAAATAACAACAATAACAAACAAACATACGAACAAACACAAAACACACGCAGGAAACTTGAATAGCGGAAGTGGATGTCGAAGTGGACAGATGCAGTTGTGCGCCTAAGCACATACTACGAAAATGCCACAGCAAGGGGTGTCCTGTGTGGGTGGGGTGGCAGTGTGAGGGATAGGGAGAGAAGGGCTGGACCAGGGCAACTAATGATGATGCCCTAAAACGGAAATGCGTGAAAATTATTTAATCAAATACAAATGCATGACAACACGGAAAAAAACGGCTGCTAAAAAGTATGCTCTATAGTAGCGACTAACAGATATCCTGGAATTAAGTAAAAGAGTAAAAATTATTGGAACGCTTAATTCGGCTTAAGGTTCATCAACATTCAGACATTTTCAATCCTCGCACATCCATAAAGATGCTTATCAATCTTTATCTCTTTTTTATATTGCCTCAATAAGCATTTGATGCTTTTATTATAGGGTATATGGCTAGCTGATGAATTGAACGCAGCCTCGGCGCAGCATGCGCGGGTATGTCTTTCTGTCCGTCTGCCAGGATGTGCGTGATGGCATTGATGTAGCTTGGCTTGCATTGGGATTGGGTGCGTGTGCGGTGTGAATCAATTTAAAGCGTCAAAAGAGCCGTATATCGTGCTATTAACCGAATGTCCTGTGCACGGCCAAAGTTCAATGCACACATAGCCCGAAAAAGGGACACGGCGAAGGGTGTTGGAATTATGTAAAATCATGCCGAAAAAAAAGAACGTATAATGTATAAACTACCCTTACCCATACCCCTACCCTTAGTCTAACTGCTTACTTTTGGCGTTACCCCTACTCAGACCATAACATATCGTCCTGACGAGCCAGGAGGATAAAAGGAAAGACTGGTTGGGGTAAAAAAAAAAGGGGGTGCAGCATCAACCATCGCGCGTTTTAGGTTATTGAACACTGCAACGCGGGCGTGCCTCGTCTCCTCGCTCAGAGGAAAGTCAGTCAGGGCAGGGCCGAAGTCATCAACATCTGTGGCGATTGGGTTTCATAAAAACTGTGGCATGTAAACTGATATCTCAGTTCATGCAACTTGCACATTTTGCACCTTTGGCACGGGACACTCCTCGACGCACACATACCTTTGCTTGACGCCGTCGACCCGCATATGACCACGCAGGATCTCTCTCGCATAGCTACACTGCTCGCAACTTTCTGCGGGCAAATGCCTGAGGACAGCTGCTCACACACACAATGCGAGTAATATCCAATTATGATCGGGAATACTATGTATAGAGATGTATATACGACCTGCGGCGGCGGTAATTTGTGCCACCTTGAAGTGCCTCCTCGAACATTTGTTGCATTCCTTATTGCCGGCAATTTATGCTGGCCCACTGTTTGCGGCTAATCTGAGTGGAAGTTTGGACAAAGAGTTGACAGATTGATGAGGCTGATTTGGCACTGCGCTGTAGTGGACACTTGAGCAGCCTTTGTGATTACCATTATCCTTATCCTTATCATCATCATCATCATCAGCATCATTGAAGATAATTATGCTACTTATGCCGGCTTTTAAAGCCGTTACAATGCGGCGGCACAACAGAAGCTCCGTTAGCTTTTGCGCAGTAGAGAAGCGGGCATATGCAACTCTGTTTAGGTCCTGACAGCTGTCTTTAACCAACTCTGTTGGCTTTGACACGAGTTGGCAGTTCCGTTCCTCAGGATAATAATGGTTATTGTTGGGGATTTTTGAAAGAGAGTGCCAGAAAGATTCATGAGACAATTCACTCTCTGTTTCTCTCTCGGGGTCTGGTACATTGAGTACGCCTACGCTCTGGCTGGCTGTCAGAGTTGGCTGGCAAGGAGCGGAGCAAAAGCAGACAAAATGGAGCCGGAATCCACGCACACCTGACATTCGTGTTGTGGCGACGCTGAAAGTCAGACGTGTTGAGCGCAAGGCATCCAAAAGCCAAAGAGAAATCAAACATAGTGCAAAGTTCTGAACAGTTCTGAAAGTTTTGCCCGCTGGCTAAAGTCGCGTTATCCTTAAATAAGAGAAACAAAAAAAAAAAAAAATAATAAATAATAATAATCGGTAAATTCCACATGTGTTTCAAAAAGCTCGCTCAAGTGCAACCGTCATCATTTAATTAAAATCATGTTTACATTTCGGCCTCGCAACTTGTTAATTGCCCGAAAAGGCCCCAAAAACAAGATTCGAAAAAAAATTGAGAAAAAAAATGAAAATAGAAGAAGAATGAAATATATAAAACATGACGTGCTGGTAGCATGTGCTGCCTGTGGCAATGACGCTGGGGCAGAGACGCCTGGTGGTGGCATGCTGTTTGGGGGTGCTCCGAGTGCTGGGGTTGGGAAGGGGATGCGCGTACTCTCGCTCTCTCTTTCTCCCTCTCCCTCTCTCTGATTCTCTCTCTGATTCTGTCTGCCCGTGGATGCTCTCAGCGAAAGCTTTATCAAGTTTTGCGGACTTATTGATTGTGTGTGTCCTTACGCTCACAAGTCCTCTTTCTCTCTGTCTCTCCATCTCTATGTGACTCTCTTTCTCTGCATGCTCTCACTTGTTGTTGGTTATGGCAAAGTGAAAATAATGGTAAATTTTCCAGTGAAGTGAAAAGCTCACATTGGCTTTGCTTTTGCCTTTTGTGCTGGCATGCGTTTGCGTGCTTTGGTTAAATTTTTCACAAATTTTCATTTTCAGTTTTTCTCTGGACTGTTTTAGGGCGGTTCCGCAAGGCAGAGGCCAGCAACATTAAAACACAACTTGGACGCGTCTCCCGCATACAAGTGCTCGCTCTCTCACTCTCACTCACACTTAGACACTCTCGTAGTCTCTCTCTCTATCGCAATATGTTATGTGCCATTCTGTATGAGAATCCCTGTGCTGTGACTCTGTGTGTGTGTGTGTATGAAAATTTGTTGCAAATCAAAAACAAATTCACAAAATACTTAATAGCAAGCAGCAACAACAAAAAACACGCCAACAAATTCCGTGACTGTTTACCAAAAAATGAAATGAGCCAAAAAGCCAACAATAAATTTGGTTTGTGAGCGCGTGTAAAAAAAATCGAGATTCAAACACATGAAAATATTATGAAAAAAAGCAACGAAAATGAAAATGAACGAAACGAATGAAGGAGCGAAAGCAACCAAGAAATATGTTGTTATTGTGTCGGAGCACATGTGTGTGTGTGTGTGTGCTGGTGTGTGTTGTTGTGCGAGTGTGTGCGCATCTGTTAGACAAGCTTTTGTGTGTGTAAAATTCAATAAAATGCGAAAATTGCAATTGCCAAAATGGCAATTACAACAAAAATAGAAAAGCCACAGACAACGAGGCACAGTAATGGCACACATACACATACTTTACATATATATATATATGTATATATATAGAGCAAAGCATGCAAATGACAGGGACATACTGACACACAGATGAAGGCAGCGC
Organism: Drosophila quadrilineata; assembly: GCA_018150725.1. NCBI lineage: Eukaryota > Metazoa > Arthropoda > Insecta > Diptera > Drosophilidae > Drosophila > Drosophila quadrilineata. The sequence continues at coordinate 10,005,241 of JAECWN010000323.1, forward strand.
CTTTTTGCTTTTGGTTGTGCGCGTAGTTTTGATTTTCTCTGTGGCTTACTTTACCCACTGATATTCGCAGCGCCTTTCGGTTTGCCTTGCTCTCCTCTATATATGTATATGTGTGTGTGTGTTAGTGTTGGTGTGTGTCCTTCTGCTGCTTACGTACGCAGACTGAGTGACTCGATGCGGCTGCCCCGAATGGCAGTCAGCAGTCAGGTCCTTCGCACAGTTTTCTCAATGCGCCTTTGTATTCAGGCTGTGGCGTCTGTTCATCTGTCCGCTAGTCTCTCTGTCTGTCTGACGGTCCGCCTGTCCGCCCGACTGACTGACTGACTGACTGACTGACTGGCTGGCCTCCCCATGAAATGAATGCGTATTCAATGAGCAATGAAATCCGTGACACATTCGCGCTTTAGTTTCTTGTTCTGTCTGTCCGTCCTGCCATCCCACTGTCAGTTGGCTTTTCCTTTTGCATTTTCCATTTAATTTATTTTTTATTACATTGGTTGCCTTTGTTCTCGACTAACACCTCATCTCAGTCTCTGCTACAGCCTCTGCCCTGATATCCGTTTTGAATAAAAGCGACATTAACACCATAACCTCTGACATTTATCTTGAACAATTCTGTCTTCTTTGTCAGGACTCCTATCGTCTGAGTCTGTCTACGTTAAATGCTTTCAAGTGCAAGCAAAAACACACACACACACATACATGCACAGGACATGCCACATGTGCGGTCTACAAATACATTCGCATATCCAGTATGTGTGTTGTGTATTTTTGTATAAAGGCATTTCATATATTTTGATTTGGCTTTCTTTCTTCTGGTCTATACTGTTATGTGCTGTTCTTGGCATTCGCATTGGCATTTCTGTCATGCACTTTTGTAGTTTTTGCGGCCGGAACAGGACAAATGCCAAACAGTTAACATCGAACCCTTTTTGCCAGCCAGGGATAAGCCAACAAATTGTTTAGAGTTTCGCTTTAATTTCCAGCTGGTTTTTCATTAATTGGCTGACAGCCACAGACCCCCAGCCCCAGTCCCAGTCCCAGTCCCAGCTCTGTGCTAAATTCCATTTCAAAATCGTGCAAAGTGCTCGCGTGCGCGGCCCTCAGACAACAACGAATATATATATCGCAATATTAACATACGAGTATTTCTATATGAATATATACAAAAAAATAGTAAAACAAACTTCAACAAAATACGTACATACGACATATGTGTTATAGAAAAAAGTGAGCAAAATACACAACCAAATAATATCCATCATAATTCTGATAACTATGCCAAATTGTGCATGACCCGCTGCAATTGTGCCTTTTTCGAGTGGAAATGCTAAACAGAAACAGAACCTCAGTGAAGAACTTGTTGACTTCAAACAAAAAATAAACAAATTGCTGAGATATCATCAGATTCATTCTCTCAGTGTGTGTGTGTGTGTGTCCCAGGAAAGGTAAGCAATTTTATTTATAACAAATCTTAATTAAGCAAATAAATTTGGCCTATGGCTATAACCAAAATAGACGCAATTAAATCAGTCAGGCTGAAACTTAAATTGTCCTGCGACTGTTTTGAAATCGACTGTGAATTAATTCTGTTTCTCTCTCTTTCTCTGGTCAGAGTTTGCTTTAATTAACTTTTCGCATATTTTTAGCAACGAAAATGAATGGAAATTCATAAATATTATATTCAGTGCCTAAGTCGGTGAATATTTCAAATAATGCCCAACATTCTCTAATCACAATTTGTGAAAATTGCTGCAAGCATTTTGGACTGTAACTTTTCTGTAGGTTTCGCCAAGTATTTTAATTATGTAAGTAATCCAGAAATTAGGCTCATTTTGCATTTTCTCTACAAATTTGTATAGGACACCACTCCCTGATGCGGGGCATTATCCTCGAACGGGATTGCTATAGTCCATTCCACACCGATGCTCACTCAATTGACTAAGACAATGTATACCAATCAGAGAGGCAGTATATAAACCAATTTCAGTCGTCCTACCCAGTTATATTTTATTTGAAAATTAGGAAAAAGTCTTAAGTTTGCCAGTTTAATGTAGCATCTTTTTGGCTGAACAGTGAATGCTCGGTCCTTAAGCCTTTATTTAGATGTTTTTGTCTGTGTATTGGCGTCATAACAACATATCCATTTACGGATTAAACATACACGAAATTTCATTGGAATTTATCCTTTATAAACAGCCGCAAGCCTCACACTCCTCACACACACACAAACATACAAAGAAACATAGGGACGGAAAGACAGACCGAAATAAACGGGAAGCGATAAGAAACCCTTTTGATTGAAAAGTGTAGCATAATTTTAAGCGCACACTTCCCGTCGGTCGCCGCTCGTTGAGTAAAATATTGTTTGGCATTTTACAAAAAGTCTATTAATAAAAATAAGCAAAAATCAGTGCCCAGCCCAAAAGAATTGACCCAGCTCAGCATTGAAAGCAGCAAACGCCGACAAATAAAATGAAATAAAATAAAAGCGTAAGGAAAAGGAAAAGCAACACCAATACAACCAAACAGCGGTAGAAATAAAAATAAAAATTGAAAATAAAGAACGAACAACGAATGAAAATAGAAAATATGAAGCCAAAAAATATTGAGCAAGTAAAGTTAAAGGCATCAGTTCGCCGCGGCCCGCCCCGAGTGCGTTTGCTTAAGCAATCAACCCGACCTCAAATATATATATACACACACACACACAGACAGATGCACACACAAACATCAACTTATAGAGCAAGACAGCAAGCTTTCAGATGTACGTATATGTATTGAAGGGATTCTCGTTATTTGTATTATAAGAACAACAACTAAAAGAGGCCGCAAAGTAAAATAAAGAAAAACCCTTTTCTCTTGTTTGGATGCCGTCAAAACGAATTTGGCACTGGGAACGCATTGCATTCAGTGTGTGTGTGTGTGTGTGTGTGTATATGTTTGATAGACAAATAAAATATTTGCTTTTGGCTTGTTTGCAGTTGTTGTTCTCAATGCTTAGTTTTTCAATTTTGCGAAACGAAATCAAATCCACGAAACATTTACACGCATGCACAACAAAAGACGTGCAAATTTTCACGTCAACAGGCAAAAGTATAAGCACACACACACAGAAACAGTGAGAGAGACACAAACAAAAATAAGGGGGCAGAGACTGAGAGATAAACATATTTACAGCTGCAGATACACACACTATCACGTACTTAGGCAGCTGCCAAAAATGTGTAGCATACATTTTGGGGCGCTTTCAGCATTATTTGCACCTTCGCCATTCGTTTTTGCGGACCTTTTGTTGTTTAGCATTCTTAGCTTTCTTTATTTTCCACGCTTTCACTCGCTCTCTCTCTATCTCTCTCAGCTTGCCTCTCTCTATCATTCTCTTTGTCTCTTACTCTCTGTTGGCGCTTTCTTTCAGTGTCGTTTGTTCGGTCGTTTTGTGTGCTCCTTTTTGGCCGCAGATTCGTCGTCGTCGTCGCCATGCTGCAACTTCAAAGCTTTGTCCTCGGTTGACTCCTTGTTGTTATTTAGTGCCTTGGCGTTGCTTTTTATGCGTTGTCCTGCTACACAAATTTTCTTTCGCATCTCACGGCTAGCGATTGTATCTTGTATCTTGTATCTGTTGTCTGCCTCGCTGTTTGTTGTTGTGTATCTTTTCGGGGCGTGTGTATGTGTCTGTGTGTTTGTGTGTGTGACTCTGCTGCAGTCTCCAGGCTCGATGCTCGGGGCTCTTTTATGATGTGCGCATAAAATATTTGTCATTCTCCAAAATCTGCTAGCAACCCAGTATTGAATTTTGTTTGACTGACTAACTGACTGACTGACTGACAGACAGAAAGAGTTTGTATTACGTTGAATGCGGCTGTCTGTCTGTGGCCTCCATTAATGTTCGTTTGGTCCGCAATCCTTTTTTTTTTTGGGGCCACGCCCCAGCTTGCATAACAAACGTATCTATGGCTCCATATATCTTTCTCCCTATATATTCATATATATATATATAAATACATATACAAGTCTATACATACATATCTACAGATATCTCGTATATACATTTATGCATGTGTATATGTGTTGCATGCTCTGTGGCGCCTAACGAACTGTGTCATTTACACTTTTGACTTTATTGTCAAGTCGCGTCGGCTTCCAATCTCGAGCTCAGCTCGATTCAACGCTCCCAGTAGCTCCTCTCTATCCCCGATTCTCTGTCTTCTGTATGTCTGTCTGTCTGTTTTCTGTCTTTCTGTCTGTCGGTCCGTTTTGTGCTGTGTCTGCCGCCGCTGATCCTTTTGCCGTGTCAATGTGAAAATATTTGCCTCAATCCGCTTGACTGCATGCACGTTTTGACGTTGACTGCAGGGCAGCCTCTGGTCGTGGCTTCGGTTCCGCTGATGCCTGCTGCTATCGCTGCTCCATCCGCGTACCCCTCTTTGTCAATCCGCCCGCGTTATCGGCGCGTCGCTTTGTTGACTTTTGCCCGGGACGCTTTGACGTCGATTACGCAAAGCCAATAATGAAATGACTTTGGGGTTTGATTGGCAAAACATTGCGGGCTACAAATGCGCACACCACAGCACAGTGCCGGCCGCGCCCACATTACTACACACAGCCGCCCACGATACTCCCCTACCCACAACTGTGTTTGCGCTAAAATTCACGCTCTATTAATGGCGGTGTATGTATACATATAGTATATATGTATGTGTACGTGTATTTGTCACTGTGTATGAGAGCTCATTGCCTCCTATTGTACGTTGTCAACATTAGGCCTTTGAGCGGCTTCGATTTGTCATTTTAATTAGCAATCAAACAACTAAAAATGCGCCGACCTATCCAACATATGAGATTGTTTGTATTTTCCTCAGTACTCAGTGAATAATTTCGACAAAATTATATCTCGTACCAAAAGTATGACATACATACCTTTTCCCAAATTGGAGGAAAGATTTAAAGTATGATCAATACCAAGCACTGTAGTTCAAACAGTAAAACAGTTGAAAATATTTTCATATTTGATGATTTTGTCAAGTTAGTATGGAAAAACCGTCAAAAAAGTTGAAAAAATGAAAACTGCCCATTTGAAAAAATTTTTGATGCAGATTGAAATAATGATTAATTGACAAAAACTCATATTTCATCAAAATCGGTTGATTTTTGACAAAGTTATGGCAATTCAAAGTTGGTATAATGCTGGAAAACAGATTTTGGGGTTTTGAGGTCTATTTTGAGATACTTTTGGACATATCTCGAGAACTACTCATCAGTATGACCTCAAATAAAAAGCAAATTGCTAGACTTGAGTCCCAGAATCGATTAGGCACAAAAATTCGAGTTGAAATTTTTTTGATTTTTGATGATTTTGTCAAGGGGTTAGTATGGAAAAACCGTGAAAAAAAGCCGAAAAATTTAAAACTTCGGATTTCAAATAATTTTTAATGCAGATTTAAACTATGATCAAAACCATTGACAAAAATGCAAATTTCATTAAAATCGGATGATTTTTGGCAGAGTTATGGAAGTTCAAAGTTGGGAAAATGCGGGAAAACAGATTTTGGGGTTTTGAGGTCAATTTTGAGTTACTTTTGGCCATATCTCGAGAACTACTCATTAGAATGACCTCAAATAAGAAGCAAAATGCTAGCTTTGAGTCCCAGAATCGATTAGGCTTAAAAAATTCGAGTTGAAAATTTTTTGATTTTTGATGATTTTGTCAAGGGGTTATTATGGAAAAACCGTCAAAAAAGTCGAAAAGTTGAAAACTGCCCATTTGAAACAATTTTTGATGCAGATTCAAACTATGATTAAAACCATTGACAAAAATGCAAATTTCATCAAAATTTCGAGTTTTACTAAAGTTATGATAAGGCAAATAATTTAAGCATTTGGAAATATTTTATTTCTTACATATTCTGCGCATTTCTGATCATAACCTGACAATAATCATCGCAATGAAATCAAGAAATATTAATTGTAGGTAGTGCTCTATACGGTATTTAGAAATAAATCAGTTGAGTTTTGAGGTAATGGATATTCTGGAAGAAATGAAAGTTGGTGGTCAAATCATATGAGATAATGTGAATTTGGTAGTTCTTCAACAGTATCCTAAAATGTCTTTTTTTTATATATTTTCGTATGCTGTCTTTTGTTTTGGCCATAACTTCAGCCCTCCCGTCAAATCGACAACGAGAACGAGACCCATAAATAAACATTCGAGCACATCGCGTTTTTCTGACAATGTCTTTTTTATTTATGTGCGCGTTTATTTTGCCATAGGTATTTCAGTCATTCCAGCAGTACCCTCCCCTCTGCATGACTCTTTCTATGTTTGTATTTGCTTACATATGCCAAACACATACGCACACGTACAGAGTACAAACGCATACACACACACACACACACACACACACACCCACACACGTATTGAGTGGAGGAGCATATTCTGTATTGTGTTGCCGCGGGGGCATTATATCCGCCGCAGCCGTTCCATGAACAACGATTGATTCCAATTTCGTTTGGTTTATGCGACGACTCACATAATTTTTCATTTTTAAGCGAATGCCGTAACGGGATTTAAAAGCTATCATTTCTTCTTCATCTTCATCTTGAGGCACACACACTTTTTTTGTTGCTTTCCTTTATCAATATTTTTTTTGTTTGTGATTTTCTCATCCAGTTTTGCTTGTTATCGATAATGCAATAATCGGGGAGCCTAGCCTAAGCTTTAATTTAGAAAATTCATAAATTTCAAATAAAATGAGTTATGGCCGAAAGAACTGAGATAGATTTATGATGATTAATTTGAATGTATCGAGAATTTCATTAAACATTCGAGATGAGCTCATAATTAGAAGAGTTCTGAAGTTTATATTCCTCTTTCTCTTTCACTTTCCGGTGCTGTTTCTGCTTTCAATAAATATTTCATATTTCATTTACGCATAAACTTTTTGGCTCTTAAATTTTGATTAAATTTTCGGCCAGACTCCTGTATCTTAAACATGTGCGAATTTCACTCACTTTCTCTTTACACCCACACACCCCCATACCCACACACACACACATACATTCACTCGCATAGACACACATACATATTTGAATGTATACTTGAAATGTAATAAGAAAGCTTTAACTTTTGTCGAGGCCAACAAAGTTTTGATGAGTCGAGAAATGTTTATTGTTATTATTTTCTTTCTGCCCTCACGCTGACTCTTTTTTTATTTATTTTTTATTTTTTATTTTTTTTTTTTTTTGACTTTGTTGTTGTCTGGCTCTTAATAAATATCTCAATCGCTTATACGCAATAACGGCGCCTGTCTGCGTACCCCCGCCACATTTACCGTGTCTATATATATTATATAAATATATTTATATATATATGATCTAGGTGCCACTCCTACATACCCAGTTCCACCATACTATATTTTTTGTTCTTCTTGCTGCTATGCGATTTCGTTGTCGACTGTTTACATAACGCCCTGGCACAAAAGCCAATTGCTGAATGGCTATGACTCTGTCTGTCTGACGTTCACTTTATGTTATTTGTGTGTATGTTGTCTGTTCGCCCGTCTGTTGGCCCCTCTCTCTCTGTCTCTCTCTCTCTCTCTCTCTCTCTCTGGGTTTGTGTTTGTCTGTGTGGCATATTTAGTTACCTATATGATTTCATATCGCATGAATTTTATATAAATAAATCGCAATTGGCTTGCACACAACTCGACAAAAAATAAGCAATGAAGAGAGACAGAGAAAGAGAGAGTGAGGAAGAGAGAGAGAGAGAGAGAGAAAGATGGAGAGCATGTGGGTGAGAGAAATGGCGAAAGGAAGTCGCGTACTTGCAATTTTTGCCGTCTGCTTTATACATTTTTATATAAATAACATTTATTTGGCTCATTTGGCGGTTTATGGCCAACAAGGCGTCGCCGTTGTCCTCTCTCCGCCCCACACTCTGTATGCAGATACCCTACCCTATCCTCTACACTCAATTCCCGTTCGCTGCAGTAGAAGACCATTCATGTTTATTTTTAAAGGCTTTGGCGCTAGGCCGTTTATCGTAATTACAATCTCATGTAAGCGATTCCGCGATGCTGTTGCACAACTTTCGGCCCACAAAACATAAAAAAAGAGCAGGCTGGCGGACAGTCTGCATAGAATGTACACAAATATGTTCTATATATGCATATATATTTTTCTATATGTATTGTCCATATTGGTATTCGTATCCATATCTCAGCTCGTACAATGGCCGTACTCGTAACTATGGCTTTTTATTTGCACAATGCAGGCAACTAAATAAGACATCATTTGAATGCGAGCCACTCTTCAGTCGATCTCATATATATACATAATTCTCTGTCCCCTATTCTCCTTTTTATTTTTTTGGGGTTAGCCGTTGGTCAAACGCTTGGGGAATAATAAATAAGTGTGTCCCATTGTGTGACTGTGTGTGTGTGTGTGTCCAAAATATGCATGTTGTCCCGGTCATTTCATAGTTCATTTGTATAGGTCTATGGGCCATCCATTGACCGGGGGACAACCAACTCTATATGGCAGTCGTCAGGCAGCCAAGCGTGGTACAGTTTCAGCCTCAGAGTGTCAGCTTCAGCTTCAGTTTCGACTACGGCTACAGTTACGGTTACGGTTTCAGGTTTTCAGCTCATCTTTTTTTTTCTCCTTTTTTTTCCGTTGGTTCTGTGGGAGCCCAGCTTGTTAGGCCCTAGTGCTTTTGTCGATGAAGTGTGACGTTTATTAAACTCAATTTAAAAGAATGGCGGCTCATTTATTTTATTACTGCCTGTCAGTTTTGTTCGCCCGGCTAAAGTTACCAAAGAGAAACCAAACACAAGCCACCACCACCAACATCGCCAACCATCGCCACCAAAAAAAAGAGAATACATCTATATATATATACATATAAATGTATATACAAATGCTGATAGTGTGGCACATTTCCATAGTATACATATAGCAAATGTGTGTGTGTATGTATGTGTGTGTGTGTTGGGGGCATAACAACAACCAATTTGTTATTGATATTGACAGTTGCAAATAAATGAGCAATTTGCTGGGCATGTTCTTTTGCCACTCAACTGAGTGCGCTAAATTTAGCCGACATTCAGTAGTTGCCAACTAAATGAATACTAAAATATCTATGTTTGAATATCCATATTAGCCCAAATGTGCTTTCAAAAAATGCATTAGAAACTGATCTGGCCCACAAAATTAATCCACCCAGCGGAGTAAAAGAACTTCCACTAGGAGCTACCAACTAGGCAATGGCAATGCACGAGTAACTGCTGCCATAGTTAATTTTATGGGCCATTTGGATGTGTCGAGTTTAGCCAGCTTGCCAGTTAGCTAAATGGCCAAAAAGGGCTCGGCATTTGGTCGGAAATATCGACAGTTATTGAGACTTTTAGCACAAAAGTGAGACGAAACGAATCGAGACCGAGAGAGATAGAGAGAGGGAGAGCAAATGTAGAGCAATATTCGTGTATTAAGTTCGCTATTATAAATAATATACAATGCTGGGCTAAAGTAGTCTATGATTTATAGCATTTGTTGCTTTAAATATATGACATTATTTATTTAGTTGATGTGCTTGAGTTCCGGCAACGCTTAGACTTCTAAATGAGTTGGCTCAATACACACTCTTGCGTTTTATAGATGACGCCCCATCTCGGATTGACAAATGCGCATAAGTAGACAACACTTACACTTATATCCCCTTTTGGCTCTTGCCCACCCGCAATGCAGGCAACACTTTTTGTACTGTCTCTGCCTCTGCAAATGCTTCGAAGCTTCGTCGACATTAGAGCCCGCGAAAGTATGCTGCAATTTTTTATACAACTGCTGCTGGTTGCGTATTTTGATAGATGAGCCATGGCAGCCATTATGCAACTTGCTCCGTGTTCGGGTAAGAGCATGTGTGTATGTGCATGATGTGTTAGTCGATGTGGGTTGCTGTTGTTGTTTGACATAACTCACATTGCAGTTTATTTACCAAATGTTAAAAAAAAAACTGCAACAACAACCAACCCAAACACGAAGCAAAACATCAACAAGCAGCAACAGCAACAGTAGCAACAACATGTAGAAGGAGATGTTGGAGTATGCCTGGCAATGACAGCATCAGCGTGTGTAACAATTTTTCAACAGTGCTACACATAAGTCTGTCTACCAGCTGCTATAATGTGTTTCCTGTTTGTGCTCAACGCTCAAAAAGGCGGATATGAGCATCTCACTCTCTCTCTCGCACTCGCCTTCTCTGTTTCTCTCTATTTTACTCATCGGAAATGTGTTTCGGTGGGCGTACAGTTTATTTCAATGCTCGTCCGCCTGCTCTTTACAATTTTTGTTTTTTTTTTTAAGTAATTTTTATTTGTACATGTGTATGGGTGTATAAGTGAGTCTCTGTGTGTGTGTGTTTTTGCAACTATTTGAAGAGGTTGCACCGCACTGGCCACACAAATACATATACTTAACTAACATATGGCTGACGTTGGGCATGGCCCGGTTATCTTTGCGGGCGGCCAAGAAATATATGGCCAAGTGCACCACATGAGCGAGCATTAGAGTAGCAAGGCAACTGCAAAGATGAAGTAATAGATAGGGGACACACAGCGAAAGTAAGGGAGAGAGAAAAAGAGGATAGTTCGCTGGCTGTTTTTTAATTTTTAGCCGGGAGCATATTGCAATGGCAGGGCCGTGTCATTGCCAGCGTGCCAGGGACCCCCCTTCAATGCTGGCCACGCCTCCTGTATGCCGCGAAAATTGAAAAATACGCGCGATAAAATGCTTGACATGCCACGTAATGCGTTGCAAATATATTGCCAAAGTTTTTGTCGCTCTCCCTCTCTCTCTCACTCTCTCTCTCTCTCTCTTTCTGATATTGTTTGTTGCTGCAGTTGCTGTTGTGACAGCACAGCGGGCAACACAAGAGACACAGCCAGCAAAACTGCATGACCAAAAGGGACAACGCAACGGCAAATCGAAAGGAAGGGTAGTCAGAAGAGAGAGAGAGAGAGAGAGAGAGAAACAGAGAGAAACAGAGAGAAAGACAGAGAGAGAGAGGGAGAAAGTTTTTAACTTGGGCCCCGTTATTATTCATTATTGAACTGCCAGTTGGGGCTGACATACGCCAAATGCCATCGAATGGAACTGAAGAGGCACAAAACCAGAGGAGAGGGGAGTGTGTGGGAAACAACAAATGCCCATGGCAGAATCAGAAGCAGCTGAATTGCATTGATTTTTAGCTCTTTTAATTTTTAACCGCAAGGCTAAAACTAATTTCATATCATTTGGCATTGAACGTGGCGGCCATTAAGTGGTCAAAACTTTTTCCTTTCTGCGGCCATTTTCCGTTTCAGTTGCGGATTCAGATTCGATACCAATATTAATACCAGTTCCACTTCTGATTCCAGCAATTCCAAATCCAGCAACAACCACTTGACGGTTAGACAAATGAATGCCCTTAACGGTTTACGCAGTGTGCATAAAGGAAGAACTTCAAGCAGGGCGATTAGTCCTAAATCGATAACCATATTTTATAAACTCGTTGAATGTCTTTCGAACTGTCTGTCTATCTGTCTTTCTGTCTGTCGGTCTGTCCGTCCGTCCGTTGGACTAATGGCGAATGAGTTGGCTGTTTATCAATCTAATGTGCATCAATTTGTCACTATTAAAAATAATTTTCATGACTAAACGTAAATCCCGATAACTGCCGCTAACCAATCGATAAAACAAATTAAATGATGGCCTGGCAAATAAAAACAATTTAATTGAGTTAGTGAAGTGTGGCCTAAACACGAGTATGCCAACCATATAAATTCTATAAATAACTTTACATGTAAATTAAATAATCAATGCATCTATGGGTGCACTCTAAATAGTTTACATACTAGTTATTGAAGCATGTTTCCAATATTTATGATAAGTTATTAAGTGCACTCATCAGCGCTGAAGTTTCGACACCAATTTTCATAAAGCTTTCAAAATAATTTTCCAGCAAATTGTTGAAAATTTTATGACATTTCATTAGTGTCAAAGTTGCCACACAAATGCAGTTCATTCAATCCCGTTAAATATTCATCATAACATAGCTTAAATTCCCGTTGACTCAGACTCACACTCATGAATAAACAGAGAGTCAACTGCAGTTACCTGTTACCAGATACCTTGGCCAACAATCTGCCAGTTGCCATACGGCATGAGAGAAGAGAATGGGAATGAGACTGGCAATGAGAATGTGAATGTGAATGTGAGAATGCGAATGGCAATGAGAAATGAATGGGAGAAGGAAAGAAAGCACCTTGATTGCCGGCTTGGCTCATTTCGGTTGCATTCCTTGCAATTTAGCAGTTCACACAGATGGCCATAAATATGCGAATCCTGGCATTTGAGATTTTTGTGTGTGTGGCTTATACTCGGTGCTTTTGGAGGGGCTTTTGGCTGCTCAACTACTTGACTGTTGGGATGCTGGGGTCTACAACTTGGCTTAGACCACATTTTGTGGTTGCTTTTGCTTTTTCTTTTGCTCGTTTTATCGTTTTATGGTTTTATCGCTTTTGGCGCTGACTTTGACGTCACCTTAATTAATGGGTTAATGCGACGCCAGCAGCGGCGTCAGCGTCGTCGGCGGCGTTGTAATTAAGCGACTTTGTCGTCGGCCTTCTGTGCCCAATGAATTATGCGTTTATTCTATATGGTGGTAGTATTTGTGTGGGGGAGAACTAACAACTAATTTGGATGCGTTGTGGCATTGATTTAATATTTGCGTTTTTAATTAAAATTTTAAACTGTTTTCCCTGTTATGGGCGAAACGTGCTCGAACTGCATTATCAGTACGACGACCATCATCATCATCATCATCATCATACGCCCAATGTCATAAATTAATTGTATTGCAATTTCTGTGCGAGCGTGAAATGTGCGCTCAATTAGACACAATCGTTGCGAGAGCGACAAACGTTGCGTATACGCAATGTGGCAGCGCCTTGATGACGAGCTCGCGATAGCGACAACGACTACTGCTCTATGACAGGGACTGTGACAGCGACGTCTGCCACGACTAAGTACATGCTGAACGATGACAATGGAGATATAGAAATAAAGAGCGAGAGAGAGAGAGAGAGAGAGAGAGAGAGAAATGCGGATAAGGAGAAAGTCGGGATGGGTGTCTGTCTCTTCATTTACGTAATGTAAGCAATTTGTGAAAATTGCTGGCCTGGCCGGCAATTTTCCAGATTAAACTGCACCAAAGTGCAATTGGGCGCAAATTTGTGTGCGGTCTGCTGTTGTTGTTGTTGTTGGTGCTGCTGCTGCTGCTACTGCTAAAGTTTGCCGCTTAAAAAGGAGTAGATTAAGATAATGAAGCTGCAGTTTAGGGCCGCCTCAATGCCGCCCCAATGGCTCATGGCTCTTGGCTCATGGTTGTCTGAGCTGAATGGTTGACTGCTGCCAGAGCTGAGCCTTGGCTGAACAGTGAGCTCAACTGATGGACTGGCTGTTTGGCTGTATAGCTGTAAAGCCACTCCATCACTTGCAAATTAAAATTAAGATGAATTATGAAACGTCTCAAGACGCTGTCATGAGCCAGGAGACAGACTATCAACTCAACTCAACTCAACTCAACTGAGCTCAGCTCATCTCATCTCGTCTCAACGCCAAATGCCGTTGCCTTTGCCTTTGGTTGTGCTTCTCGCATGGCATCACAAGTCAACTGTTCTCCCCACTTGAGTTCAGCTGCAAAATGGCTGAGAGCGAAAATTCAAAATTGATGTGAATTCCATAAATCAGTATCAGGCAGCGCAATGATCAATGACTCTACTTGGATTGAAGGCATGTATCGACTCACACACACAGACACATGCTGATGCTTTATGACGTCAGGACGTGCTGGAGAAGTTAAGAGAGCGGGAGAGGCACAAAGTGTTAAGCCAACAGGCAACAGCCAACAGCTTCATCATTGTGCCACGGGCCATCACACAGTCATCTTATGAAGGTGGCAGTAGAGGTGGTGTTGAGGGGTAACTGTAAACGGGTAACGTTTTGTTCGGAATAAAGCCGTGAACTGACTCTTCTGCATGGCAGTTGTGGCATGGCAAGTATTACACAAACAATGTGTAAAGTGAGCGAAAGATGGCTGGAAAAAAAAAAAAAAAAAATGGCAAAGGAAACGGAATTATGCCACGCCCCAGAGCAAAGGGCGTAAAAGGGTCATCAGTAGATAGCAGAGGCTTTAAGCTTTAAGCATTGATTTATAAGACTCTTCGCTGTGAACAGACAATCCGTAATCCGTTCTTGGCAAACCAACTGGACAACTTGGCACAAGCCATTTTGTTGCGCTGAGAAGTGCAATAAAAATGTGTGCCCCTGACCAAAAAAATAACACAGAAAGCCAGAGAAAAACACAGAGAGGAAAATAGAGAGATAGAGAGAGAAGAGTTGAAAAGTGTGGTACTGGCTGCTGCTAAACGGGGCCGTCCATTTGCCCGACATTGCACACTATTAGTTGCAGCTGCCAAAAGTGATGAATGTGTGAATTGTAAACTTTGTTACGGAGAAATAACAGCGCCAAAAGCTGAGCGCCAATTGCAAAGAAGAGCTGCCGCCACTGCCACCAACAACAACAAAAAATGGAAAAATGGAAAGATGTCCTGAAAAGAGAAATGAGAGCCAGGAAAAAAGGCAGCCAATGCTTCAGCCAAAGACGGGGTATAGTAACGTGAAATGAAACCAAGCGACAGCCGCCTGTCGAAAATTGCAATTCTCTTCATACATATTTTTTTCAGCGTTCTCTCTCTCTCTCCCAGCTGTTTCTGTGCTATTTCTTTTTGTTGTTGTTTTATTTTTTTGCGGCCGCAACAGCGAAAATCCAATTAAAGCCGCTGTCATTGTGTGGGAGGCGTGGCAGCAGCAGCAGCAGCAGCAGATGGGCCACAAACCAGAAATGGAAGTTGGTTAACGGCGGTGGTGGTGGTGGAGGGTGGAGAGGGGAGCTGCCTACTGATTGAATGTCAGACAAGACGACGTATGTGTCATAACGCTGAGATTGCTAAGCGAAAAGGAATTCCTCTCTCTGTTCTCATTTTTCATTTCTTCGCATTCGACAACTTTTCTATAGCCTACTTTCTGGCATCAAATATGTTGCAAATGCGAATTGTATTTGACTTCCGCTTTTTCATTCCGCACAGAAAGTTTAACTATAAGTTTAGCTATTGCTCGCTGAAATGCATTTGAATTGTATTTATTTTCGCTATTGAAATGGAATTATTTGCCGCGAAAGTTGAGCTAAAAGTTGTCGAGCTGTTGTTGGGTTTGATTTGAATCGATTGGGTAAACACATGCAGAGGCTGCGATTGGCCCGGTTAGTTTTCGGCTCATTAACTTTTTCATTAAAAATTAATTAAAGTCGCAAGTTAATTAGGTCTAAGAGTATTTATCATTTTTCGCGCAAGTTTTACATTTCTTGCCATGACAGGCAACCAACCAACCAACCAACCAAGTAAGGAGCAGTCAAAACTGGGAAACAGGCAGGCAGGCAGGCAGGCAACCAACCAATGAACAACTAACGGCATGCCAAAAAGTTTTGCGTGCCATGCCCATAGTACTCAGCTGCCGCCCTCAACACGTTCCCCCTTTGGCCATGCTTGAAACCATTGCAATGCCTCATGCTGCCTGCCCCGTCCTGTCGCTGTCGTCTTTCGCTGCAAAGTGTCATTAGTCTGCCAAGCATTTTGGCATAAATTAGTTGAGTGGTAAGAGTCTATGAGGGGGGGAGGTTGGTAGAGTTGTTGGGGGAAACTGGGTAAATGGCTTAAACATTGTCAAGAGGGGCCTGGGGATAGAGGGCAGGCAACAGTGACGAGTCTGAAAACTGTGGCGTGTGGGTCGAAGAAGGCTTTTACATTTTTGTGGCATCGCCTTTAGCCTTTCAGCATGTAATTATTGATGAATGATCTGCCTGCTGTTAAATGTTGGCGCGTGCCTTCAACTGCAGCGCGATATCAACTCGGAGACGGGGCCAGAGTCCTTGTCGCCTTTGATGTGCTGGCCAAAAGCTGGCAGTGCAAACAATGGCGCCACATTCCCACATTCCCACAGCCCATAGTCATGGCCCATAGTTATGGCCAAAGCCAAAGCTATAGTCATAACCATAGTCGAAGGCAAAAGCCAAAGCCATAGGAAAGCCAAACAGCCATCGAGTCAAGTTGATAGAGCGCTTCGTTTACAGTGAGTGCAAACTGAGGCCTCCTCTGAGGCCGCCTCACAACAACAAAAGCTCTCTGCTAATATTGTAATAATAAACAATGGGCCAAGTGCTTTAATCGCTTTTCCTGATTATATTGCAGGCTAAGTGCTTCAAGAGTTTTCTCTTTCTCTCTCTCTTTCTCTCTCTCTCTCTCTGTCAAAGAGAGTCAACCAGCCACACGATAGCCAAGCCAATCCGAGCCAATAAACAGCTGGATATAGCAGGGGAGCATGGGGAGGCGACATGGCTTAATCTGATAACCAATACTTGCAACAAGACCATGACTAAGCAGTAAGGTGCACACTCTATGAATTGGGCACTTCAGATATCGTGATGCCAAAAAAATGAGGTGAAAATGCTTTATTAGGCTCATCAGGAAAAGCATCAGCAGCAGCAGCCGTAGTAGTGGAAAACTTTACCCTAAACTGAACATAGATAACGATAGTTTGCAAAGAAAATTCGGTTAGAGTCGAGACTGTGCCGCAGAGAGTTTTTCATTTAGTTGAACTGTTGAAAATTGTGCAGAACAGAAATCTGCTTACCTTGATTATCAGCTAATGGCTTTTAGTCGGTGAATCCATTTGAAAATATTTAATTTAATAGAGTCAAGTTGTAAAAGTTAAGTTTTTGGCATTACGTTTGCCACTTTGCTACCAACTAAGTCTAATGAAAATCCAGCTTAAAGTCCAGCTGTTCACATTCAATATCATCATACCATTCACATGCACCTCGTCTCTATCTATCTGGGTATCCTTCTCTCTGCCTCTCTGCATGCTCTGCTGTCTCTGTCCGGCTTTAAGCTTTCAATTCATAAATATGAAGTCACAAAAAAAAAGATTGCCTGCTTATGAGCGTCATAAAATGACACTCACACAGCAATAACGGCAGCAGCAGCAACAGCAACTATGACAGTAACAAGCAGCGCAAGATGAGAAGATGAAAAGAGAGAGAGAGAGAGATAGGGAGAGAGAGAGGGAGAGAGAGAGGCCAGTGAGAGTGAGAGGTGAAACAACGATAACAGCTGGTGCTGTCGCTTTCTACAAGGAACGATGACGCCATTGAAAGGCTTAAACGCTCATTACACTGGCAGGCATTAAATTAATTGGAAGCAGCGCAGTTCTAACTGCAAACTATGTAACCAAAGAGACAGAGAGAGAGAGAGAGAGATGGAGAGAGAGAGAGAGAGAGAGAGAGAGAGAGAGGGAGCTGCACAGTTGGCCATAACAAGCGGTTGATATTGAGCGTAGAACCGCGTGCAGCTGCCGAGTAGAATATGGAGCTGGAGGGGCCAGAGGAGCTGGAGTTGCAGTCCCCCCATTCGACGTTCATTCGTCGAGTTAGTTTTTGCTGAGTGGGTGGGGTGGGGGGAGGGGGTTGTTGTAGCTGCAGTTGAAGCGACGGCAACGGCAAAGGCAAAAGCAAAAACTTTACAAAAGGCCAAAAGTTTGATGGCAACTTTTGTAGCTTGGGCCAAAAGCAAAAGCAAAAGCACTCGAGCTGCATTCATTGCTAATTTGGCTTTAATTGCATAAATGTTGCGCTTTTTGTACACGAATTTCTGTTGAAAAGCAGTTGGACAGCAAACGTCGAGGGGGGAGCGGTGATGAAAACAGTAACGAGGGCCCCCAACAACAGCCACAATGAATACAGCAAAAATAACCATAAATTTAGTTTTACAAAATGCATAAAATATATATTATATGTACAAGGATATTTACATATATAAACAATCTATCTATGCTGGGCTGGGCAATTTTTGTGAAATTTTGTTTGCCGAGTGCACTTGAAATTGAAATTTTGTTATAGAGTCGAGGGAGAGGTGAGAGTTGCCGTACAGCATGCTGGTCAGATAAGAGCCTGGTCCCTCTTGCAACATTTTTTGGCCAACAAAACAAGCTCGTTTGCTTCTTATCAAGGCAGCTTCACCTGAATGACAGACAGACAGCCAGACAGACAGAAAGACGACTGTCAGGCAGATGGACAAAATGATGGAAGTGTCCGAATGCGACTGCAGACTGGACAGGGGCAGGAGTCGAAGAAGGCAGAGGGGGCAGAGCCGTGACCGGCAGCAAGTCAGGTTTCTCTCTCTTGGTTCATGGAGTGGCAGTTGAAGCGTTGCACAAATATTTGATAAAGCACCAAAATTTGCTACTTAAATAACTGCAGAAAGTTGAGTGCCATCAAATGGAGATGCACGCAGCTGACAAAAAAAAATATATATATATATTTAATGAATATTTCCAACAAAATCTGCATATTCATAGAAAAAAATATACAACTAGAAAATGCTAGAAAATTTATGAAAAATATACATAAACAGAGGAAGAAAAAAATTGATATAGTCGGGGGGTAGAGAGAACGGAAGAAATTGCGGCACTTTTTAGCTACCCTTTTATGTGTCTCCTATTTCTCGTAGTCTTTCGACTCCTGCGGCAGCTCAACAAATTTATGAATTGCGCCAGGGTTGCCAAGCACAACTAAAATGTAGCGCCTGCATGCTGCGAAAGTTCACAAAAGCCCGTGCCTCCCCTCTCATATAATTTACGACTCTTTCTACATACACATAGTATATATATATATAGTAGAGGCTTGCATACATATATAGAAATTAAAATCTTTTATTACAATCTTTCTCTTTTTATTTTTTTTTTTATTTATTTTTTCTGTGCTGACGAAAAGTTTTCATGTGCTGGGGCGGCTTTTAAGCACTTAGTGCATTAGCTGAGGATGGGCATGGTATGGGAGAGGGGGATGTTGGAGGCTGCACGGCCATGTGAATATGCACTTATAAGGATGCGAATACTCAACTCGAAATATGTCACACGTTGAGTTAAATTTGCTATAAATAAGAGCACAGTAGCGGACAGAGGGAAAGAAGAGAGCGGGGAGAAGATGGCTGAGTACCAGCTGAAATGTCTCTCGATATTCAGCTTTTGTTCTTATTTAAGTTTGCCCGTAGCTGTGCCGTGCTTAAGGTGCGTTGCAAAACTTATTGACATAACTGTCATTACCTGTACAACAGCAACCCAGGCAACAACAGCAGCAGTAGCAGCAGCAGCAAGTGGCAGCAACAGCCTTGCCACAGTTAAAATCCCCACTTAAACTTGCATTGGCCCTGGCCAAGGGGGCACAGGGGGCGACAGAGGGGCTAAGATGGAAACTGAGGCAACGAGTGGAGATTTAAGTTAAGCGGCCAACGAAAAGTGTATTCAAATATGCACAACAGCAGCAACAACAACAACAACAATAAAAACAACTAGAAACAGGTGAACATGAAACGACATCATTGTCTCTGTCACATCCTGTCCTGCCCTCAACTTTTCATTCGCTCCCTTTTCAGATGCCCCTTTGCCTTCACAGTTCCAATCTCTAGTCCTGTGCCTGGCCAAGTTTTGGCACGCTTTTTGCTGGTGTTGTTGTTTTTGTTTTTTTTTTTTGCACGAAAAATGTTTGCAAGTGGCAAAGAAATTTTTAATGCGATAAAACTTTAATAAAGGCTTACTCTCCCGCACATACCTCCACACACAATATTTGTATAAGTGTGTATGTGTGTTTGTGTGGGTGTGTGTATACGGAGTAAAGTAGTTATGAATACAACAACAGTGGAGGCTGCCGAGGCACAGGCACGAACGCACTTAAAAATGTATGTAATTGTGCAAAAGTGTTGCAAAGAGAAAGGATTGTGCGACAGAGATGGAGTTAATGCTGCAAGAATGGGATGAAGTATGGAGATGCAAATGGAGGCAAAAGTTGTTGCGTGTACATGCATGTGGGCGGGATGTGGGCGGGCGCGCCTGGTACGCAGTTAACTAGTAAGTAACAAAAGTAGTTCTAGAAATGACAGACATGATGGTTGCAGCAGCTGCAGCAGCTCCACAGACATAGATAAAGACATAGACACACTGACAGAGAGACTGAGAGAGAGAGAGAGAGAAAGTATGCGTTGACAAGCTGAGAAGATGTAGATGCTTCGCTGAGTTGCTCCGTCTGAGGCTGCTTGCGGTGGCCCAAGATGCCAGACGCAGGAAGTTGCTGCCGGAGACGAAGGTGTGCGCTAACGAGCAGACGACGTCACTTGAATGACAGCCAGCAAAAGCATACAGATTCCACAGTTGAAGTGACTGACAGACTAGACCAACAGACAGACAGAAGAGAGATACGCAGCTGTGGCCTCGTCCTGGGCGAGTCCTCGCAAATTGTTTCGCAATGCAAGGCAAGGTGAGGATTAGATAAATATGTAAAAGCAATTGCATAGAGGTATGAAAGTTTGCTGGCTGGGAGCAGAGTTTGCCTGCAATTTAATAAAAATAAAGCGGAGGCATAATCCCGACAGGATTATAAGCGGATTGATTAAAACTGATATGCAAAGCATACAAAATATTCAAGCAATGTAAATATTTACATTTGCATCCGATTTCAATTTAATCAAAATGCTCAATTGAATTGCTGTGGCTCAACTGCAAATGAATTACATTTATAGTATTATTGCATAAATTTCATGACAAAACTTTAAACGTGTTCCATTTTTTTTTCTTCTTTCCTTTTTCACGTATATATTTCATATTCGAGGAGAACTTTTTATGCCGTAATTTAAATGTCTGCAGATGACACTCACCTGATCCTGCTACTACGCGCCCACACTCTGTGTCCTTTTTGGCACACAAACAGTGTAATGTGTATATTCCAATATAAATATGTATATGTACTTTTTATATTTGGCCAACTTGGCGTATTATCTATAAATTTATTTCGAGTCCCAGGGAAAGGCTTTTTCGCCATGCTTAATTAATTTTTGCCACATTAACATTTACAGGACTTGCTGGCAATTTATGTCCGCAAGCTAATTATGCCAAAGGTTGTGCCGATCCGCAAACACACACACACACATATATACTATATATATTCATATATATATATATGGACAGACAGACAGACAGACATGTATTGCCTTTAGCAGTTCCGTTTCATTTAAATTAAAAGCCTATTTAAATGTTAAATGCAACAAAAAGTGCCTTTTAATTTCGAATAAAATTGTATAAGCAATTATCCAACGTAAACGCAATAAACATGGCGAATTTATATTAATTTTCGCACAGGCGAACAGCTTCGACCAGCCAAAGGCGCCACACAGACCCTTGCAACACCAACAACAACAAGCTCCACTGTCAACATGTTTGTTGCCAACGCAGTTAATGTCCAAATCCTTTTTATAAAATTAAAGCTGTAACTCCACAGAGGGTGGGGTTGAGTTGGGGGGTTGTTTGGGGTGCAAGTTGCAACTGCAATTGGCAATGGGCTGCAAATGTTTGCCATCAAATTAATTGGCACTAAAATTAGCACGAAGCTGCCATTGCCACTGCCACTACAACTTGCCACTGCCAGTTGCAACTGCTGGCACTGGTGGCAGCTTCGCTGATTTAGTTGCCACGTATTTGCGCTGCTTCAACTACTTGGCCCCTGCTGCGTTTTCCATTTGCGCTAAGTACACGGATTTTGCATTAATGCAACAGCAGTGGCAACAACAACAATAACAACAACACTAAGAGTAACAGTAACAGCAACAAAAACAACGGAAGTTGGCTAAAAGGAGACAGGATGCACTCACATGAATCATTCATTGATTTAATTACAATGATTGCCGAGTGCAACGAATCGGCCAGGTGCTAGGAGATCCTCTATAGTTGGGGGCACGTGGCAAGTGACAGATAGATGTGGCAGCTCTTATCAACGCTCCCAACTGCCAAGTGTTTAATTAAAAGTGCTAATGCAAAATAAATAAGCTGACAGGAAAAATCAATTTGTGCTAATAACCTGAGCAAATTGAAAATTTTCTGGCACTCTTCAGAATACTAAATATGTATAGTATATATCTGGGCGTAATAAGGTGAGCTCTAATACCCCTTAATGGGTTACTTATGCAGTTAGCTGCCAATGATAAGAGGCTTAAACCGAATGAGAAACATGCCAACAGACAGTTGTTGTCTATTAATGTATTGCTTAGAAAATGTATGAGCATAACTTTTCAAGTCTGTTTCGCTATCGTGTGTGGATTGATTATAGAAATCTAACAAAAAAATGTATTAAATTCGATTTGTATAAGAAACTCTCCATACTTTAATCCCATTTACATATATAGTGTATAACACGTATATAGACTTCAGTAAATGCAATCATTGTACCAAGTTTTGTCCCTTCAGTTTCTGGTCCTTCTGCCTCTTCTTGTGCCACTTACTTTTCTATTCGGAATTCACATTCTGGGCAACCAAATAGCTTGCCAAGCATCCAAGTGCTAAAAAGTCCATGCATATCTGGACAGGTGAGGCAAACCAATGGATAGACAAACAGAAATTGAACCCATTGAATTTTCCCAGACATCCCTCTATACATCTCCTTCTCCATATATCTGTTTTCTCTGTTTCACTGTTTCTATTGCTATCTTGCTCTCTATTGGCATTTCCTTTTCACACAGACGACGACTTACGGATACCTTTGCAAATCGTAACCACTCAATACAATGCATACAATAATATTTTTTTCTAATTTTCTGTTCTGCTCTACTTGAGTGTGTGTGTGTGTGTGTGTGGGAGAGTGTGTGTTTAGCTGTGTGTAATACCCTTTAATAGCATTAGTCGTGTTGCAAAAGGGTTAAGCCATCGCCCGAATGCTTCTTCTTTTGCTACCTTTAGCTTCCTTTTTGCTTTGCTGCTTTTGCTACTTTTGCTTGTTTTTCGATGTCTTCGTTGCGCTTTCATGCCACTTTGATTTTGCTTTGTGCATTTACCACGGACGTTTAATAGTTGAAAGGTAAATTGCACACTATTTTCCTACTTGCCATAGCAACACCAACAACAACAACAATAGTAACAACAACAACAACATCAATTGCAATTGAAACAACAGCAACAACGGCTGTTATAAGGAAAGCAGCAACACTTCCGCTGCCATGTCGTTGCACTGCCCGTTATTCTACTCATCGTTGTTGTTGCTGCTGTTGCTGTTGCAGTTGTTGTCGGGCTGCACGGAAATCATTTGATTTGCAATGTTCGTGCGCTATAAGGCGATCAAAGTGTTTTGCTTTTGATGCCTTTGCCCGGCACTAAAGGAGCTGCTTTTGAATTCGAAACCAACGAAAATATTGCAAAGAAAAAGCGACAACTGGATGAAAAGAAAAAACCCTGCAGTCGAGTATGCTCGACTGTCAACTACCTCTGACAAATACAAAATAAATTGTAGATATCGAAGAAATAGATTGCCGTTTATTTCGGGATTAGCAGACATTACCATAAACCCATTTTAATTGAAGTTGCGAACTGTAGTTTCTTTACTGCCAATTGTCTATATCTTTTTAGCGAAATTTTCGAATTTCTTATGTCAGCCATTTTGTGCTTTAAGGGTGCCTTTTGGCAGCTTAAGCTGTCGATAAATATATATATTTTTTTTGTTTTTTGGCTTGACTCTCATGCAGAATCGTTTATCAGCATTATCAAGGCGTTGTACTTGTGCACATACACATCTATTCAAAAATATGTGGAATAAAGTTTATATAATATATAAATTAAATTGCATTGACAGTTGAATGGCAAAGCTAAAATGATTGGCTTGGCTATAATTCAAATTAATGGCAGATTATGCCACTCAAACTGGTTTAAATGGCCAAAAAGTCAAGCGCACAGCCAAAACCAGAGAACTGCCAAGTGTCGACCTCTAACCCCACCCCGCTTCCCCACCACTTCCCCTCACACACCCCACAAGCCGCAGGCCACATGCTGTGCGCGCAAAAATGGCAAAAATTGGAACGTAGAATGAAGGAAAAAAATGGAAAACTGCAGCATATTTTAAAGCGCAGGCAGAAACATAAAATGGCGAAAGAGTGAGAAAGCGAGAGAGACAGACAGGGTCAGCAGCAGAGGCGAGGCGACAAATCTCGTGTTTGATTTTATAAATTTTCAACCAGTGGGTTTGGCCAGTGGTAGCGGAAACTGCGGAGGGGCTGGCGATATGTGGTGCGTGCGATGTTTACTGTTGGCTGCGTTCAACGCGACGTATGCGTAATCTGCGCTTAGCATGCGAAAAGTCAGTCATAAAAAAGCCATCAGCTTAAACTGTTGCGGCCATAAAGGTTAACGCCGGCAACAAAGCAGACCAAACCAAAAGGCCAACAACAGCAACAGCACGACTGATAGAAAGCGATGATGGTGGAGGGGCGGAAGTGTGGAGAATCAAAGGAAAAACTACAACACAAAATGGCTAAAACTGCTTAAAATTTTACGAAACAATGAGCTGAAACAGTTTGTCCGCACAATGACTGTGCTGGGCAGGAAGATCGAGTGATGGCCACACAGCTGCCACGAGACAACAAGGCGCCAACAGACAGACAGAAAGAGACAGAGACAGAGAGAGAGTTAGAGTGAGAAAGATATAGAGATAGAGATAGCTATATGTTGAACAAGGGCAGCAGTGCTAGTGGTTGGCATTGAGTGGGAGTTGAGCATTCCTGTGCCTGTGAGCAGCTCACGCAACTGACGGCCATGAAAGCGTAAAAATGTAAAATTAACACGCAGCTTCTGGTTTTAGTTTTGTGGCAGCAGTTCAAACAACAACAACAACAACTGCTACTATTTTTCAGAGAGAGTGACAGAGGGGGGAGAAAAAAACGAACTATAGCAACTGCAGCTGGGCAACCGCAGCCATAAAAACCACACAAAAGCAAGAATGAAGTTGTTGCCGCTGACGCTGTTCGCAGCTAGCCGCAGAAGCGCTTGAAAAATATGTTAACCACAGTTAAAACAGCGCCAGGTCAAGCGTGCAACACACACACACACACACACACACACACACATACTCATACAAAAACAAAGAGATTGAGAGTGAGGAACACGTGCAACGACTGCTTTAAACGCTTGGCATGTTGACAAATGTTGCAGTCGACGCCAAATGAGCAGCAACCCAACGTTGACCTCGACGCCGCAGTTGCCGTCGCTGTCGCTGTCGCTGTTGACGTCGCTGCTGGCAATTTTAGTTGCCCTTAAAAGCATGCTACACTTTTTTTTAATGCCGCCACTCATGACTTGTGAGTGATAAGCGACGGCAACCCCAACACACTAACCCCAACACCAAAACAGACACCAACCCCATGCCCAATGCCAGCAACTGACATTTGTTTTAATGCAAACGTCATCGTCTGGCAGCTTTCGGGTTTGGTCTCAACTTTGTTATTTTCTTCTTTTTTTTTTTGTTATTTTGGCAAGTGTTAAAACTTTAACACAGCAATGACATTATCAAAACGCAGGTGTGGCCATGCTGACTGACGACTGTGTGTGGTACTGTGACGGACGGACTAACTAAATGACTGACTGACTGACTAACAGACTAAGTGACTTGACAACAACAACAATAACAATAAGGCGTCTTATGAGCAAATTGCATGACAATGCATAGAAAGCAACTTGATGTTCAGTCAGAGCTCCATTAAGTGCTTTTCTTTATTTTACTAAATTTTTTTTCTTTATGGGTTGCTTGGCACTTCAACTTCTTTCATAATTCATTACCGTAATTCCCTCTCTATAAATATGTCAGCTTTGATTATTTGTTGAACACTAAGTTTAGCACTGAGGCACGTTCTCTGTGAAGTTTGTTGCTGCTGCCGTCATACAATTCATTAGATAGCACAAACGCATCTCTGTGTACATTAGTTGCACTCATTTGCCATTCAATGAACGTTTGCATTCAACTTGAATTTTGCAGCGCATTCGATTTTTATTGACGTTTTTAATCAGCAGTAGCAGCAGGAGCAGCAGCAGTTCCTGTTGCCGTCTCACATATCCAGCCAAGCAATTTTCCTTGAGTTCAACTCACTCAACTTTTATTGCATTCACACCCACACAAACACACACACACTTTCGCACACACAAACACACGTGCAATGGCGGCACTCACACCTATTTCATTAACAAAGTTTCATATATGATGATATATGCCTTTTGCTGCCTTTTGTGAATTCCTTTGCCCGAATCAGAGTCGGGCTTTTGGTCTAGCATGCGTAACAGCTTGCCACGCCCACATTCATACCAGATGCCCCTCACTTACCCCCTCATGCAGCAGCAGCAGCAGCAGCAGCAACATCTGCTGGCGTTTGTGTGAATTCAATTTGATTGACGTTACGAGTTTCTGCTACTGATTCCAATTGCAATCAATTTACTTTTGTGCTCTTCGCATCCGAGTTGAAAACTTCATTAGAAAATTTCTTCTCTTTTTGCTGCCTCCATCTCTCTCTCTCTCTCTATACATATATATGTATCTATCTCACTTTAACTCGCTTGCCCTTTGCAGTCTTTTTCTTACGATTTTATCAGCCTCCACTGCCATTTTCGTTGGCCTTTTCTCTGCGTATGTTTTTTATTTCTATTTTTTTTTTATTTTTACTTTTTTCTCTCTCTTTCTCAATTTCATCATTTGGCATTTGCTGCACTCGTCACGTTTTGTTTGTTTGTTGCTTCGAATCTTGTTGCCGTTTGTTGTTGTTGCTTTGGCAGTTTTGCAGTTGCAGCTGAAGCTGCAGTTAAGTAGCCAAACTGACAGAATACGAAAAAAAGTGAGAAAAAAAGTGTAGCTAAAGATAGTGAGGACAGCCAGTAGGAAATGTAGAAGAAAATGCCAAATGGGAAAACGGAAAACCGAAAACCAAAAAAAAAAGGAATGAAAGGAAAAGAAAACTTGGCGTCATATGTTGAAAGTTTGTCTGCGGCTTTGGGGTTTCATTTTGATATGGGTAATGATTATAGGCGAAAGTTCGCTTAATATGCAGCACAGCAGCATGCCACAGCTCAGAGATCAACTCAGCTCACTCTGCTTGGCAATGCCATGATTTATGGCTCAGCTCAAATTTTTTTATTTTTTTTTTTGGCTGGCATCAAATAAGCATTCAATTGGCAGTCAGATAGAAGTTGGCAAATTGTGGATTGTGTTTGCACAAAGAGCCATGATATCGTATATTAAGAATACAGCGGTATTTCAGAGAGAGGGCGCAAGAATTTAAGCAATTTACTTAATTTTAATCAAGAATGAAAATATAAAAAATAATATTTAAGGCTGAGTTCGCATTACTTTTCATAAAATGTTGCACATATGTACGTACGAAATATTTTTGAATTGGCAGAACACAAATATTTTGCAATCTGCTGCCACATGATTTTTCACGCTCGTTAATTCGAAAGCACTGTGAGCAGCAGACATTTTCCAGCTCGTTTTTCCTCCTTTTCTCTTTTCTCTTTTCGTTGCTATTGTTGTTGTTGTGGAGTTTACAAGCCATATATCCAACGGGGCGTATGAAATATCTGCATACATATACATACGTACATATATATAGATATGTGTGTAGTATAGAAGAGTATATGCTTTTAATTAAACAACATGTGTTGGATTTTAATTTGCAGGGTAAATAAAAAACTGGCCAACATGTAGCACAGTGTTACCCATTGCCCATCGGCCATCATTCCAACTGTCACTTGACATTGTTATCGTTGGCTATATGTTATTGTTGTTGTTGTTGATGATGATGATGATGATGACGATGCTCTTGCCTTGGCCAGGTGTCGCATCAAATTGAACAACGTGCTACAACACGCGGCAATAAACTCGCACGTTTTTCCTGTTCGTTCCGCTTAAAAAAATTCAACAAATATATATAAAAAAAAAAGAAAGTAAAGAGAAAAGCGAACACTAAAGTGAGGGCCAACAGTAAAGTGGCTCTAATCTGTTTAAACTGCAATAGTGTTGCATCAAGCGGCAAAGAGAATGAAGGACGAGTGAGGGGAGTGCGCTGAACAGGGCAGAGTGGATACAACAAACGGTCAAGCAATTGACATTCCCATGAACCATCAATCACTTCAGGACTCAGATATGCTGCATTCCCCCACGCCCCCCCCATCCACTCTGGCTCACCAAACAATTGTCATTGCAATCAGCGGACATGCACAGTAAAACCACTCCCTTGCCACCACACACACACACACAGACATACACATACACACACACATACACAAATACATAAACTGTCACATATTTTAGATATAGGAGTTGTTGCCTTGTGAAGGACATAAAGAGCACATGTATTGCACTTTATCTAAGGAAATAAGTAAAGTTACTTTAAATCTACTATAAAATGAGGTTTCAATATTTTCCACTTGGGTAACTGTAAAGTTATCATTTATTTTTTAAGGGACTTTCCTTCAAAGTGTAATCTATGCTGGCAAAATTTATTGGCCTTTTTCAATCGACTAGACTGGGTGGGCCTGGGGAGGGGGTGGGTGCGTCCTGTCTGTCACCGCAAACAATGTAAATTATAAAAGCAAAACGCAGACAGTTGAACAACTTTTATTGTTTTTTCTCTCTATATTTTTTTGTGATTTTATGTTGACAGCTAGACCGACAGCGTAAAAGAGGGGAGAGAAGTGTGTCCTGCCTATGAGTTATCCTTTTTTTGTGTGTGTATGTGTGTGTGTGTGTGTGTGTGAAGGGTCAGCAGCAATCACTCCACTCTGCTGTCAATAAAAAACTTTTGCCCACTACTCAAACGTCATCAACTCTGTCAACGTTTTGCAGTTATTTTATCTCAGCACTCAGTGCCCTGCGGTGCCTTCACCCCTTACCCCTCACATCTTTCCCACCTGCCTCCCCGTCAACCGGGCTGTGCTCTGACAATGTCATAAAAGTGCAGCTCAGGTGCTGGACAAACAATTTCGCTTGCCCTTTTATTTAGAGCTGTGTTATTTGTATATATATATATATATATATATATATATCTGTGTGTGCGTGCGTGTGTGTGTGGTTGTGTGTATATTTGTGTTTAGTGACTTTTTGTTGTATGGCACACACGCACCGTTGCATTTTAATTAAGGCCAATAGATTCAGCGCTAAAAACACACCAAAACCAATTAAACCAAAATAACGGGCTACAAACCCCAATCCCAATCCCAGTTCAGGACTTGTCCACTGCCATGCCCGTTCCTCGTCGCCTGTCCAAATAAAACGCAATTACAACATCGAAGCTGTGCTACCAAATTAATAGCAAGCCATCACTTGTGCCACTGTGCCCCCATATTCCAATGTCCTCCCATGTCGCAATGTGACCAGTGTCAGTCGATGTCCATGCGGCGTATGCGTAATGTGAAATGCTTCTGCTGCTGCTGCTTCTTCTTCTGCTTGCACCGCTCTCAGTTGGTAACTGCAACAAAGCGGACAATTTGCAGCGTTAATGTTCAGCGTGGTGGCATGGTGGCACGGTGGCCGTGTTGGCAGCGTGGCAAATGAATGCCGGGACATGCTCGGAAGCCTAAATGCAGCCGCACAGTACTTGCAAGTAATTACAATTGACGATCCCAGCTGGTTGCCAGCGTGTGCAACCCATTCATAAATGCATTTAACGTGTCGCTGCGGCTGTAGTTGTGGCTCCACAGAAGGTTGCTGCAGGTGGCAGGTTGCAGGTAGTTGGCACAGACCAACTGAACGTGCCACAAATGCAACTAACAAGGAAACAATTACGCGCTGCAGATGTCGACATTGCCAGTGATGGAGACGCCGTCAGACGATGATGATGA
This sequence comes from Drosophila quadrilineata, assembly GCA_018150725.1. Classification (NCBI taxonomy): domain Eukaryota; kingdom Metazoa; phylum Arthropoda; class Insecta; order Diptera; family Drosophilidae; genus Drosophila; species Drosophila quadrilineata. The sequence goes on from JAECWN010000323.1 coordinate 10,035,076, forward strand.
TGATAATGATGGCGATACCAGAACGGAAAATCGCATTAGAAACGGTGTAATGCAGCCCCGCCGCAAGGACACCAAAGTGACACGCAGAACTATCTACCTAATGAGCAAATGAAGTCGATTAAACCTGTATGCGAGTCCTAGCTTTGGAATGGGCGTGTCTCTCTATATATACCTACCATATATACATATGTATAGCTCTGTCTGTGTGTCATTTGCAGTTTTAAATATGAGAAATGTTGATTGCAATAGCAGATACTTGGCGGAAACAGGGCGTATGCGTAATATGCGAGCAACTAGGGGAATTCTGTGGCACGTGTGGCACGGTGGCAACGTAGCAATTTATTTGTATGTGTCTCTGCCATGGGGTAGCTAAACTATCCATTGTGCATGTCCCCCAAGTGGAGAATCGCTGTTGTAGTTGCAGTTGCAGCGACTGCATAATGAGGGGCACGAAACGCCCCACAACTTGCCACATTTGGCGGGGGCAAGTGGTGCACAAACTGCAGGGCAAATAGTTTACAATTATTAGCCCAGGCCAAGAGGCCAAAGGTCAATCTGCTTTCAACTGCTTATTATAATTCGTTGGCTTTTAAATGCCTCTTAAACGATTTCCGTTGCATTAATTGCAGTTTTGGATACACTTCATCAAATCCATTTGCAAATCCGATGATGCCACACTACGCAATTCAATTGACATGGCAACACTGATTGCAGCCAGAGGCAACAAAGAAAAGAGACAGAGAGAGAGACATGATGAGAGGGGGTGGTAGTTGCGAGTTATTTAAGTGTAATTTAAATTGTGACGAGAGTGACGCTTAAATTTTGATTACTGAATGGCCCTAAGCCTACTTATTTGATTAAAAGCGCTCAAATCCAGCAACTGCAACAGCAGCAGCAGCAGCAACAATTGCAGCTTGCAACATGCCACAACTCATTTAGCTGTCATGCACTAAATAACGTCAGTATAAAGCAAACGCACTGACAGACACACCACATACTTTCAAAAACACACACACTAACACACACATACTCATGCATATGTCGAGCTGATGGTGTTACATAATATACACACATACATACATAGATATATGATGTACCTATATTGAGAGTTGCGATTTGAATGGTGTTTCAGTAGAGGGGCAGGACAGGTCAGGGCAGGGCAGGGCAGGGCAGGCGAGGTCCTGCAGGACCTAATGAGATCACATGACATATAATGAGGTGCGCTGTTAGCGTCGCTGCTTACATCAGCTATAACTATATCAGTGTATGTGTGTGTGTGTGTGTGTATTTTGATGGCAAGGACTAATTGCACAGATGCCAACGATTCAAATTCAATTATTCAAGGAATTTCATTAATTTCAAATTAGTTGAACGCGCCAATAGCAACACTTAAGCTCTCTCTCCCTCTCTAACTATCTCACTATCTCTCTATCTCTCTCTCTCTCTCTCTCTGTCTGTCACACATTGACTTTCGGGCAGACATTTGCCACGCCCACGGCCACGAAATGAGGCGAATGTGATGCCGCAGCAACGTGGCCAGTTGCGAGGAGCGAGCAACACTTTTTCATAAATATTAAAGGCAAGCGCCATATAAAATATAACGCATGCCACATGTTGTCCGCAAGTGCAGCCAGGTGTAGCAGCAGCAGCCAGTCAGCATAGCTGTGTTGCTGCCACCGCAACACAGCAACAACAGTACTTGCTGCGGCAAGGCAATCTGCCAGAACACTGTTCCTGCTGGTTACTGCAACATGTTGGGGCATAAAGTTTGTTTTATGCGCTGCCTTTTTATTGTTTTAATAGTCAGCAGAGCGAGAGGGAGACAATGTATAAGAAGAAGATACAGTGAGAGAGGGAGGGAGAGCGGCGGCACTCAAGGGCAAGTGGAGCCTACGAAATCGAAGATGTGCTCGCCAGGGACGCGAACAAGGCGGCTAACCGCCAAATGACCACAGCTCCAACAACAAAAACAACAAGAACAAGAACAACAATGCAACTAGAGCTGAGGCAGCAACTGAAGCTGCTGCTGCTGCAGTGGCAACTGTAGTTGTAGTTGTAGTTGAAGCTGTAGTTGGAGCGTGTGCAAATTGCAATGTGTGTAAATTCACACAGCTGTGCCCCGCCCGGATATAAAGTCAGGCCAGGCTGACAGGACGACTGGACGACTGGACGACTGGAGGACGGACGACGGACGAGAGACGCGAGACGGCGGCCATGTTGGTCATATTTAATGTGTGCCTGGTCAACGCCTGGTCAGCTGCACCACTGACTCCGCCACGGCTTACCGTGTGTGGTGGCAGGCTGGACTGGGTGGGTCAACTCGTGCCTTGCCCCATCCTTGCCTGCATCCCATGCATTTTTTATGCCCTCCCCACACTCCAGTTCATTTTTGCATATGTATGCCATGTATGTGACTTTAGTATATATACATGTGTATGTGTATGTGTGTGTTGCAGGTGTCGAGGCATGCAGAATTTTTGTGGCTTTGATTGCCGCTGCGCAGTGCGAGCACAAGCGAGAGAGAGAGGGAGAGAGAGAGCAGCAGGGAGTGAGCGAGACAGCTGGCAGAAGGTATGGAGGCAGCTGCAAAAACATGGCCGGAGATGTGTGGCTGCAACAATCAAAATCTCAAGTAAATGCCACATGCTAAACAGATTGACTGCGGTCTGTTTTCTATACAACTATTGCAAGTTGTACGGTGCTAAAAAAGGGTGGGGTGTTGTCAGAGGGGGATGTGTATTTATGTTTGTGATATTTGCTCTCAAACTGCGGCAATGCAATGAAAACATACGAAGAATGTAAATAAATCGCATGATGTATGCCATGTGACAGCCACACACTCTCTCTCTCCTTCGGTGTGGGTGTGCCTGTATTGTGTGTGTGTGTGTGTTACAGGCCACAAAAATACACACACAGATACACACACACACACATATGGTAGATGGTAGTAAAAACCAACAGCGACAGTAACAAATAAAAGCGCACAAACATAAAACTAAAGCAAGCAAAAGCAACTGCGCTATTTACTAAATTTTGCATATAAAATAAAATGAAATAAAATGTAAAAAGCACACACCCATACACACACACGCACACACACAGTTTCACGTAATCACATAGAGAAAGTATACGACCGTACAATAAATAGAAAATACAACAGAGAAAGGAAATGTAAATAAAAACCCAAAAGGCAATTGAAATACGAATCCCAACCAAAGTGCCCAACGAATTCCAAATGCTCTAAGAGTTGAGCTTCTGAAAAACATAATTAAATTGCTAATAAATTGCACAAATATTTATAAGTAACTGGCAACTTATGCAGTAATTAATGCAAATATTTAGAGTTTCAATTTCAATTGCCACTTGTGGCCAACTTGCAATTTAAAGTCTCAATTAAGAATAGAGTAATCATTGACTATCAAAATCATAAATGTAATCAATTTACTTGAGAGGCTTAAGTACAGTTTACAGCTTACATTGTCTAACAAAACAATGCACAATCTTTTTGTGCAATTAATTTTATCGGATTCCCCCCCGCTCACATGCCATGACTTATCCACCAACTTGATAGATATGCATTTGCTGAAAGTAACTGTCATGAACAGGTAATTGTCGTAAAATGATACAGAGAGGCGGAGAAGAGGGAGTAGAATTGGCTTTAAAGCTGCAATCAGCAGTGGCTTCAACCAAAAGCCAACTTTGTATGGATTGAGCTCCAAGTTGCCAGTTGCCAGTTGCCAAGTTGCCAGTTGCCAAGTTACCAGGTTAGTTAGGGCATCTCCGACTTAAGAGCACCCAATCTTTGTCGCCCCTTGTTCTCTCCATCTCCACTTTGCAGTGTCGGTTAGCATGGCAAATAAAATACATACTAGTATCTGCTGCAAAAACAAGAACTTGTGCGGCATTTTTGCCCCAGCGCCAAGACGAACAATAAAAATTTACAGCCAGCAAAACGAACGAGTGGCAAACAATAGTCAACAAACGAGAAGGGGATGAAGAGGGGATGGTTGGAAGGGGCAATCGAACCCGAAAACCGCACACAGCGAAAGCGGGCAAATGAGCCAGCCAAAAGAGGTGGGGAGGGCTGTGGTGGCAAGGGTGGCAAGGGGAACCTCCAAAAAAGAACTCAATAAATTGTCATGCAGTAAAATGTAGTTTTGTGTGGTGCGCGACGAGCAAAAAAGGCCAAAAAGCGGAAACAAGAGTACTTGGTTTTTGGAGGGGGTGGTGGTGGGGTGTAGAGAGGGATAGGGGTTAGGGAGATGAGCTGGGAGCGCGACTTTGTTTCAGTTGAACAACGGCGACGACAACAAAGCAACAATGCAACCAAACAACAGTTGCAACTTGCAACATGGGGCGCAGCGCACGTAAAATGCCAAGTGCACAGCCAACCAATACATATGCATAACCAGTGCCACACAGACACACATAGACAAATGAAATATATTATATCTACATGCATATGTGTGTTTTGTTGTTGTTGTTGCATTGTGTGACCGAAAATCACATGTTTAGTTGTACGGGAAGGATGTGATTCAAGTTGCAACAACAGCAGCAACAGCAGCGGCAGCAACGCCTGTGACATTCTGCCATTTCAACTGAGCAGCAACACACACCAGCTCTTGTGGCACACCCTCCCACCACCCACTCTGTACCCCCCTTGGTTTGTGTCGAGTTTTGTCAACGTTGTCAGCGCTGCTGTTGAATTTTTCATGCCCATTGCGCGACATAAACTTGGCCTGCCTCTAAATTAAGGCGGCTTCGCTTTATTGGCCAGCCTGCTGCTGCTCTTCCTCTACCCCACTCTGTGCTTTGCCAGTTGTTGTTGCTCCTATTCTTCCACTGCCCCTGCCCCTGCCACTGCCACTCCCATTGCTGCCTCTACTTTTGCTGTAGTTGCTGCGGCTGCGGCTTCATTTGGCTTTCACGTAAATGTGCGCTTAGCGTGGCCATGTAATTGAGAGAGGATCCTGGCACAGGGGCGGAGTGCAGGGCGTGGCCCACTGACTTGCCGCCTCCGATGCCTTTTAAGTGTATTAATCCTTTTTTATATGCGCACAAACCGCAGTCGCAGACGGGAGAGCGTATACACAAAAAATTAAGTATACGTGGCGTGTTCGCGTAATTCTCTTATTTTGATGCCGACAACAACAGCAACAACAACATTAACAAGGATAACAGCGAGAACAACAAACTGAAGATGATTTTGTCGGCGCGGCATTTGGCCCGTTTACTTGGCCAAAATTGCATTAAAGTTGCATAAGTGCACATGGTTTTAATATTTAATTTGGCAAAGAGCTTTTCGAACAGCGCCAGGGATCTGTCGTAGTCCTTGTCGTTGTCGTTATTCTGCTCTTTATTTTCTGTTCTCATCCTCATCCTCATGCTCATTCGCATTCGCATTCCCATTCCCATTCGCATTTCCATTCCCATTCTCAGCCATCTCTCTCTTTGCACACAACTCTTTACACTTTTGCAGCGTTCTTAGCCCTGTTCGTATTTGGTGTCCTGCCGCTGTGCACTTAGCGTTTGCTTTTGTCCAAACTCTGGGGCGATAACGCTGACATCCACGCTTAATAATATCCTTTACCCGTTTCCTAACGCCGAAAAACAAAAGCGCAGTTGCAGTTGCAGTTGCACTGCTAGCAGCATTTTGTCCACTCCATGCTACTTCATCTCTTCCCCTGATCTGCCATTGGGTCGTGATTTTTCCAGTTAAGCTCCTCGAAATAACAAAAAAAAAATCAACAGGAAAAAAGAGCGCAACGCGCAAATGGAGATAAAAATTTGCCATGCCAAGCTAAAGGAAGCGACAAAAAATACGCGAAAAGAGAAATAAAAAAAAACAAATAACAAAAACCAAAATTTAGAGCGAAAAAAATAAAGAGAAATAACAAAAAACCAACAACTAGCAAAGTGCAGCAAAAGTATTTACAAAGCGCTATCGGGATGCGACCTAAACTCAACCCGCTGAACCTCAACCCTTTGACCTCTCCACAGGAGTGCAACAACACACTCCATCCCTTGTTTATTTTTGCTGCTGGCACTCGCTTCTCTAATTTCAGCTGCCCTGCACTTTATAAAGAGTTAAATAAAAACGCGATACACTTGGAGCAAGTGCTCTGAAAAAAATGTGGATGCAAATACGAGTAGCATAAAAAAGGGTCTGTAATTATATCAAGTGTAAGGCGAGTCTACGTCAGCGCATCATTAGTAAAAAGTACTTTTTGCCCTCATTTCCCTATGCAATATAAAATATGAAAATTACAATAAATATTAATTGATATCAGATTTCGTTTCTAATTATAGAATAAGGATTGGTTTGAATTTCTTTTACTTCAAACCACATGTTCACTTTAATTCGAGAAATGTTTTTTCCATGAAAAAAAAAAAGGAAAACGAAAAAAGTCAAATGCAGTATTAAAGTAACACATTAGACTCTAACGAAATAAATATTTAAATAAGATCGGTAGCGTCGTGACAATTACGTTGAAAAATTAGAAAATTATTGATTTTTTTACTTTTCTACTGTTTTTTACTGGCAAACTTTCACTTGAAAACATCGTGGCTGAACACAGACTTTAATACAGAAATACATTTTATTAGCACAATTAACTAAAAATATCAACAAAATCGTATTAGGTTTTGCAGAGCTATAAGGATAGAAGAAGAAGATAGAAATGCTATCACAAAATACGGTTTCGGACTGATTTTACCACATTTTTAACTATATCTGGAAAAATAATCATCAAAAACGCCTCAAATAAAAAGCAAAATCCTAGTTTTGAGTCCCAGAATCGATCAGGGTCAAAAAAATGCGATTTCTAAATTTTCCGATTTTCAATGAATTTGTCAAGGGGATAGTATGCAAAAACGGTCAAAAAATCGATAAATGAAAAACGACCTATATGAAAAATTTTTTGATGCAGATTAAAACTATGAGCGAAACCATTGACGAAAATGCAAATTTCATCAAAATTGCTTGAGTTTTGGCAAAGTTATGACCATCACAAGGAAGCAAAAAATCAAAAAAGTCTATTATTTCTACTATTTTTATGATTTCGCCTATATTTTCTCAGTTACCAATCAAAAATATTTTTAATAAATGGCGAATTAAACTAGAAAATAAAAAAAGATAAAAATGTAAATTTCATTAAAATCGAAAAGAATTTGACAAAGATACGACGTGTCAAATTTAAGAGAAAAATGATAAAATCGAAGAAACCAGTTTTTTACAGTTATGATGACATTTTTGGCGATATCTCGTAAAATACTCATCAAAAAGGCCTCAAATAAAAAGCAAAATGCTAGATTTGAGTCCCAGAATCGATTGGGGTGAAAAAATTCGATTTCTAAATTGTTCGATTTTTGATGATTTTTTCAAGGGGTTAGTATGTAAAATCGGTCAAAAAAGTCGAAAAATAAAAAACGACCTATATGTAAAAATTTTTGATGCAGATTTAAACTATGATCTAAACCATTGACGAAAATGCAAATTTCATCAAAATCGCTTGAGTTTTGGCAATGTTATGGCCATCACAAGGAAGCAAAAAATCAAAAAAGTCTATTATTTCTACTATTTTTATGATTTCGCCTATATTTTCTCAGTTCGGATTAGAAAATATTTCTAATAAATGGCAAATTAAACTAGAAGAATAGACCCTGATAAAAATTTAAATTTCATTAAAATCGAAAAAGATTTGACAAAGTTACGGCGTGTCAAATTTAAGAGAAAAATTATAAAATCGAAGAAATCGGTTTATTACAGTTATTATGAGATTTTTGGCGATATCTCGTAAAATACTCATCAAAAAGGCCTCAAATAAAAAGCAAAATGCTAGTTTTGAGTCCCAGAATCGATTGGGGTGAAAAAATTCGATTTCTAAATTTTTCGATTTTTGATGATTTTTTCAATGGGTTAGTATGCAAAAACGGTCAAAAAAGTCGAAAAATAAAAAACGACCTATATGTAAAAATTTTTGATGCAGATTTAAACTATGATCTAAACCATTGACGAAAATGCAAATTTCATCAAAATCGCTTGAGTTTTGGCAAAGTTATGGCACGTCAAAAAGAAGCAAAAAGCAAAAAAGTCTATTATTACGAAAATTTTTATGATTTTGGCTATATTTTCTCAGTTCGGAATCAAAAATATTTTTAATAAATGGCGAATTAAACTAGAAGATTAGACCCTGGTAAAAATGTAAATTTCATTAAAATCGAAAAAGATTTGACAAAGTTACGACGTGTCAAATTTAAGAGAAAAATGATAAAATCGATGAAACTTGTTTTTACAGATATGATGACATTTTTGGCGATATCTCGTAAAGTACTCATCAAAAAGGCCTCAAATAAAAAGCAAAATGCTAGTTTTGAGTCCCAGAATCGATGAGGGTGAAAAAATTCGATTTCTAAATTTTTCGATTTTTGATGATTTTTTCAATGGGTTAGTATGCAAAAACGGTCAAAAAAGTCGAAAAATAAAAAACGACCTATATGTAAAAATTTTTGATGCAGATTTAAACTATGATCTAAACCATTGACGAAAATGCAAATTTCATCAAAATCGCTTGAGTTTTGGCAATGTTATGGCCATCACAAGGAAGCAAAAAATCAAAAAAGTCTATTATTTCTACTATTTTTATGATTTCGCCTATATTTTCTCAGTTCGGATTAGAAAATATTTCTAATAAATGGCAAATTAAACTAGAAGAATAGACCCTGATAAAAATTTAAATTTCATTAAAATCGAAAAAGATTTGACAAAGTTTCGACGTGTCAAATTTAAGAGAAAAGTGATAAAAATCGAAGAAACCGGTTTTTTACAGTTATGATGACATTTTTGGCGATATCTCGTAAAATACTCATCAAAAAGGCCTCAAATAAAAAGCAAAATGCTAGTTTTGAGTCCCAGAATCGATTAGGGTGAAAAAATTCGATTTCTAAATTTTTCAATTTTTGATGATTTTTTCAAGGGGTTAGTATGCAAAAACGGTCGAAAGTGTCGAAAAATAAAAAACGACCTATGTGTAAAAATTTTTGATGCAGATTTAAACTTTAATCTAAACCATTGACGAAAATGCAAATTTCATCAAAATCGCTTGAGTTTTGGCAAAGTTATGGCACATCACAAGGAAGCAAAAAGCAAAAAAGTCTATTATTACGACAATTTTTATGATTTTGGCTATATTTTCTCAGTTTGGAATCAAAAATATTTTTAATAAATGGCGAATTAAACTAGAAAATTAGACCCTGATAAAAATGTAAATTTCATTAAAATCGAAAAAGATTTGACAAAGTTACGACGTGTCAAATTTAACAGAAAAATGAGAAAATCGAAAATCTAGTTTTTGGCAGTTATAGTCACATTTTTGGCGATATCTCAATTAATATTGATCAAAAAGGCCTCAAATAAAAAGCAAAATCCTAGTTTTGTGTCCCAGAATCGATTATGGTAAAAAATTCGATTTCTAAATTTTTTGATTTTCGATGATTTTGTCAAGGGCGAAAACTGTCAAAAAAGTCTAACATTAAAAGCTGGCAAGGTGAAACATTTTTTGATGCAGAATCAAACTATGATCAAAACCATTGACAAAAATGTCAATATAATCAATATGGGCATATTTTGGACAAAGTTATGGCAGTTCAAAGTTGGAATAAATGCTGGAGAATGGATTTTTCGGTTTTGAGATCTATTTTGACATACTTGTGGCCATATCTCGAGAGCTACTCATCGGAATGACCTCAAATTGATAACAAAATGCTAGTTTTGAGAACCAGAATCGATTGGGCTCGATATTATTATAGGTTGAGTTTCGGCAAATACAGGATAGGCTCCATACGCCAAGAAATCGAAATTGTTATTTTGTTGTTTTCATCTATATCTTTCTATCTATATATTTTTGTGGGTCTTTTAGTCTCTGTGGAATTATCAACTCAACTGCATTCAAAAGCTCATCTAGCGCATTTGGTAGCCGTTTAATCTTATTCAGAATACTTTACACATCACATGCTTCTCTTTCATTCATTCTCTGTGCCTTCCGCCAACTTTCTCGATGTCTCCCTTTTACTATCCTCTGTACGTGTCCGTTTTTTTTTTATTTTTTCGTAAATGTTGCTGCTGGGCAGCTGTGTTTTTTAGCCATGCTCTTAACACCAGGATGACGCGGAACTCATCTTCTATTCCATTTTGTTATTTACGAGGCTGCCAGCTCTTCAGTTTAAAGCTCATCAAGTGTTTGAGCATTAAATTTCGCTATTCACGAAATAGTTTCGCATTTTTATAACTCAATTAAGGCGTCCGCTCAAAGCCAATTAAAATGAGCGCAGCCTGTCAGCTGATTAACCTTGTTACCCACACACACACACACACATACATACACACAAAGAGAAGCATCTATTTGTCAGGCATGGGCCATGCCTGAAAGTATGCAATGGGCTGGCTTTAAGCCATAGCCCAAGTGACCGTCGCCAGGTCACGTTGTCCTCCTCTTTGTCGTCGGCGTCGTTATCGTCGCCAGGGCGTAATGGTAATTGTGGCAAATGCGAGTGCGAGTGCGAGAGCGAGTGCAGCAATGACGTCATTCGCACAATGCCACGCCCACACCATTCGGTATCGCCCGGCAAACGTTGGCACGGTAATTGTGTGCACTGCACCACGCTTCGGTTGGCAATATTGTTATGACCAAAAACCAGGTCACAAAGGACTTTTACCATTACACCCATCTTCTGCACTCGCCTGCCCATCCACACCTCCTCCACTCCATCAATATGTTTTCTCTTTTTTTTTTTGCTCTCTCGAAGCGGAATGTTGTTATCGTTTTTCTTGGTCTCAGCTTTCAGCGCGAACGCGCGCGCATATTTTATTTGATTTATTTATAACAAAAAGAAAAAAAAATAAATAAAAAAGAAAAAACTAAAAAAGAAAAGTGCATAATTTTTGGTAAATTTACCTACTTGAGGAATTTTCGCCTTGAAAATCCTTTGCCGCATTTTTATTTGCCGGCATCTGCAGCCAAAGGGAATACTGATAGTGGCAGGAGAAGAAGCTGCTGCCAGTTGAAGATTTCTCAGCACTTTTGCTATTTTGCATTTAATATTTATGCCGTATATCCATCCCTCTCTCTCTCTCTCTAAGTGTATCTATATAACTCTCTACTACTCTCTTATGCTTTGTATCTTCTTTTCAGGCATGCATCAAACTCGAAGCGCTCAACTGCTCAACTCGTTGCGACTTGGCGACTTGGCTCAATCCCTGACCAGGCCTGGCCCGGCCATGGGCTGCTGAATAATTGATGCAGTTTTGGTAAGTGCATTTTCAAGGAGCTTCTCTCTCTCTCTCTCTCTCTCTCTCTTTCTCTATCTCCTGTTTTGTATATCTCTCACTATCTCTTGGTTAGTTCATCTGAGTTCTTGTTGAGTTTCTTAGCGTAAAAAGAAGTATTGTAGTGACTGTAGCCAGAAATCGCTTTGGCATTTAATTTAAATGCATGCCAGGATCTATCCCGCTGAGCCAGAGCCTGACAAATGAAGTGTTCGATGAGGCGAGGGGCGTGGCGTGGTAAAAAATCGCTTCATGCATAAACCAATACGCGCACAATGTTTGTGCCGTCAGCGGGCAACGTTTACGCGCCGGATGCGGAAATTGTACAACAACAATAGACAGCAAAATGGCAACGAGGCCAGCGAAAATAAAAATGGCGTTAACAGCACCTTCACACACACACACATACACATAGACACACACATAGAAGACACACTGATACTTACAAATGGGAGACAAGCACTCGCATTGCCACACATATTGTCCACTATTTTCACACATTTGTATGGCCATTTCAGAGGATGTTGTGGAAAGGGGTGGGTGGTGGTTAGGTTGGATATTAAAGCGAAGATTGGTGGCCATTATTTTGGGTCAACCTACAGCTGTCTCTATCTCTCTCTCTCTTTCTCTCTCTCTATTGCTGTTTCGCTTAATAGTGTTTGGGGATGGCATCGTTAACTTTGCCATCAAGTTTGTAACCCAAAATGTTCATTATTATGTAAATGTATAGACGAGTATATTAATATTTAACACTGCCATATTGCCTAACACCCAGCCCCACTTTTTGACATCCCCATTGCATTTGCCAATCTGTCTTCGGCTTTTGTAAATTGCTCTTCAGCAGCCTTTGCTTAAATGAAATGCATTTTGCCGATATTACGTATCCGCCCCGATGTTCAATTGGAAATTGCTCAAGTATAGCATAAAGCATTCCTCTTTATGACATTGGTGAGTGTGAATGTGATTGTAAATGTGAGTGTATTGGCAGTTCGTTGAGTCAATTCGGACATGGTGTTGTTTATGTATGCATTTCCCTGCTTTATCTTAATGCTGTCTAGATACAAAATTTTCGTCGCCGTTGCCGTTCCACATTGACCATGGACAAGCTGAGCTTTTGTTGTTGTACAAGCTTATTGGTGTTGTTGTCCCACTGCTTATCCTTATCCACAACATTGTCGTCTTCGTTGTCGTTGTCGTTGTCGCTGTCGTTGTCATCGTCATCCTTATCCTCAGCCCCTATCTTGCTATCGTTGCTTTTGCTGTTGCCTTTCGTCTTTCGTCCTTCGTCGTTCGTCCTTTCGCCTTAGCTTTGGCCATTGCGCTGCCTTTCCGCTCGTCGTTTGTTTTGTCATTCAATTCAATGAGGCTAATGTCCGTTGAGTTTTGCACCGCACCTACAGCTGTAGATATACCAAGTTCAACATGTTGTTGTTGCTGTTATTGCTGTGTCTGGTCGGTCTGCCTGGGCTCTTGTGCGTCCATTGCTTCCCATGCTGCTGTTGAAGTGCCATTAAGTTTAGTTGTCACTTAGCCTCTTTGCTTTTATATGCCAGTCCGCACAGTCTGTGTAGTCCATGTCTGTTTGTCCGTTTCTCTCTGTGCCAGGCTGTGCTGCGCGTTGTTGTTATCCTTTTGGCTTGAACGTCTTAAGCGCCTAATACCATGCTCATAAAAATGTCCAACTAATGCTTTAAAGTGTGCCAGCCAACGACAGGGACAACGACAGCGACAAGGACAGGGACAGCGACAGGAGCAACCCAAGTCAGGACTCAAATCGACTACAAACAGCGACAACCTGAGACCAGACGAGACGAGACATGACATGACCAGATGAGTTGGGTTTAGGCTGAGGCTAAGACCAAGTCTAAGTCCGAGTGGCTCTTCTTGTTGACTGCTTTGTTGTTATCGCAACGTTTCGGGTTTTTCCATCGATCGTTTTGCGTGTTGTTTGTCTGTCTGTCTGTCGTTGAGGTGGCGGTGTCTGTCCGATTTACTCATTGGTCTTTTGTCTGTTTGATTTTCAGCTTTAAACGTTTGTTTTCCTTTTTGGCGACGCCATCAACGACAGCGACTTAACTCCTTTTCATTTCATTTTGATTTTTATTCTCGCTTTTGGCCAGTCCGAAATTGCGTGTTAATTTTCACACAAATATATAGACAGCCTGACGGGCAGACAGACAGACAGACAGACGGAGCAGAGAGTCGCATATTTGTAGCGTATTCTGTTTGCGTTTTGCGGTTTTTATTTAAGCACCCAGCCATAACCTCCCACTTTTGAACTGTTTGGCAGAGTTTCGCTTGGCTGGGACGGGGCTGCCTGTGCTGTGCTCAGGACTCGTTCAAATATTTGCATTTTTATTGTGGATCAGGACACGTTGTGCCTTTTGGTTCATTAGCAGGCAACCGCATTGCCGCTCCTGGTTGACCAAAATCTGATGGGGCTGCAAGTACTGCAACTTCTACCATCTCTATACAGTATCGTACTGTAAAAAGTATGTATGTATCATATATATGTATGTACGGATGTATGTATATAAGTGTGTACTATGTAAAGCCAATGAATAGCTGAGTATCTGCTATGCAACTGTGCCGATTGTTTCGAAACTTTGCGCTGAATGAAGTACAAGCCATTCAATTAACTTTTGCCCTGCTGAACTCAAACTTGCAAAACACAAAATGCAGAAAAACAAAAATCAAAAAATCAAAATCAAAACCAAAAAAAAAGAAACAGAGGCCATTGAAAGTTACTCAACTATTCGATCGGCTCTTTGGTGTTGTTTTTATTGTTTTTTTGTTGTCGATGAATTTTCAGTACGTTGCATATATTTTTGACAATCATGTAAACAAGCCGCGCCAATTTGTGTTTGTTGCTTCAATCAACTGTTCCATTCGTGGACTGCCCCATGGAGTAAAAGTTGTGCTTGAAAAACATGTCAAAAAATATGCAAGCCCCCGAAAACACTTTGCACTTTAATGGGCAGCTCGAAGGGTCCGCCTCGATGCTTTTCTCTTCATCATTTGCTTTCGGAACGGAAACTGCATTAAAAATGCAGATACAGCCGCTGGCAAAAGGCAGCGCCACAGTCATGTGCAAATTTCAACTTGTCAATTTATGATTATGGCACCTCATGAACCGAAGCAAAATGTAAATTATACGCCACCGACGAAATGAAACTCAAGCGAATAACAAGCAAAATTGCTGCTGCTCTCTCTCCCTCTCTCTCTCTCTCTCTCTCTCTCTCTCTCTCTCTCTCTCTCTCTGTCTCTTTCTCTGGCTGATATAGTGTGGTGCTGCCAATTTTAAATTTAGTTTTTATTGTTGTTGGCTGTGTTAGTTGGCAGGCAGGACTCCTTGCCTGCCAACCTTCTGCCTGGCTTGTTACATTTAACGCTTTTTAACACCGAATTGACTATATTCACTCTACCTGTCTCTCTCTCTCTTTCTCTTTGTATCTATCTGCCACACGCACACATCGAGAAGAGAGAGTCTCTCTCGTTTGGCTGTTATGTAAATGAGAATGGGTCGACTGCTTTGAAAGCAGGTGCATTGAAATAGTTGTTACTTAGGCACAAGTTACGTTACGTATACGACGTGTTGTGCACGAAAAATCATATGAAGTTCGGCTGAATTCAATGCCAGCCCAACCAAATATGTACTAAATTCAGGGCAGACCAGGCTAACAAACTGTCAATTTGCTTGCATGTTTTCCGTGCTGCCATAATACCAATTGTGGCACACACTCACTAACTCACGGCGTGTGCCACAACATGGTGCAACATGCGTGTGCGGCAAGCCGAGAACTCGACGAAAAGAACTTTTCAACAAAGTTTGCGATACGAAATTATGTTTAGTGATGCGGCAGCAGATTTCGATTATATTTATTATTGCAAAAACATCAAATTTATATTGCATTCCTGTCGCTATTTTTCCAATACCCCCTGCGCACCTATACCCACTTTCACGGTATACAAATTAAATTTATATTGCATTTCTTATACAGGGCAGGTACTATATATATAGATATACTGAAAGCAAAATTTAATTAAATTGTTTTAATTTATGTGGCAAGTATGTATGTTCATTAAATATATCTCTTTCTCTTCTTCTCTGTGAAAAACACAAAATAGTTGAACATTCCACAGAGTTTCAGTTTAATAGCGATTTATAATTTGTATTAATATTTTTAGGGCATGTAAATGAAGCTCTATTTGAAGGGAGTAAAATAAGTAACTACTCTATAATCAGGTCTACTAGGCTATGAGATACCCTTGCCAAAGTTTGAAAGAAGTCAATCAAGTAACATTTTGGGAAATTGAGATACTCTTACCTAAGTTTCATATAATAATGTGTTACAACCATGAGTCTATAATACCCTCTTGTTTGTTTTCAAAGGGTACAGAGTGCAAAGAGATGCAAAGAATTTAATATGCAGTTAAAAGAATGTTGTAGTAATTTTTGTGTAATTAAGCGAACCATGAAACGCAAAGCTACAGCAACTCCGTAATAACCTGATTCTGTTTATAAGGTAAATATCAAGAGAAGCTGCATTTAGTTACTATAAACTCTTTGAGGCATGTTTGGCAAAGTATGTGGGAATTCATTATATGTATATTCCGGATCTTTTTGCTATGAAATCAGCATGAAATTCATTGAGTAAATTGCATGTAATTCGATGTCTGTGTCTCATTAATTTCGGCTCATTTTTCTGTGTTGCATTGTTGCAGCATTTCCATTGTATATCTAGTTTGGTTATCGAAAATTCCATTTAAGAATATGCTCACCCATCAGTCTAAACCAGCGAAACAATGAGTATGAAGTTGGCAGTTGTTATTGCTGTTGTCGTCAGCGTAGTTGTTGTTGTAGTTGTGTATTGGGCGGCGGAAATGTAAATGGATCTGATTGTGAGCTGCACACACATACACACACACAGAATACTTATACCTGCATGTGTGTCTGTGAATGGGGTATAAAATTTGATTGTGATTGAAAAGTGTAGCCTACTTTCAGGCGGGCGCATATAAAATGCATGTAATCAAGCGAAATGGCAACGTACGGCACACGAATGGACGATTTGTGGGACGAGATGAGGGGAAAACAATGCATTTAGATGTTACCATGTTCCCACAGCTCCATCAACGTTGCCCACTATGTAGCCACGCCCACATGCCACATGCTCCAGCACAATAATTGAAATTTGATTTGATTAGTTCGGATTTTGATTTTGTGCGGGCAGTTGTTGCTGCTGTCGCTATCCATCCATCTGTGCATACATACAATGTGTATGTATGATATAAGTCTGTGTGACAGTATTAAAATGTCATATTAATTTCATTTTTGCGTGTTTAATTATAACGCCTTTGCCGAAAATCCTTTTATAATTAAGTCGTCAGCGGTTTTTGCCATCATTTTCTTGTTATTGTTTCTCATTTAACAATTATGGGGAGAATTGAGGAAATCGGAGAGCCGTTGATATAATTGAACTATTTGGTTTTCGTAATTGAAATTTTACGCAGACAACTCAATAATAATTACCTCGAGACAAAGCGTGACTCGGAGAAATTGCCCCCATTCTCAGACCATCAGACTTTTTGCCTCTTTGGAAATGTTGTGTCTGTTGTGTCTGTCGGTGTCCGTGTCCAGCATCATCTCCTGCGGCTGCGTCCAGTGGCATGTAAAAAATTTAATTAAGTAACTTATTGTTATTATTTGCATTCCCTTTTGTCTCTCATCTGCCTCCGGCAAAATAATTTGCTGCATATTTCTGTCGCTTTTGTTTTGTGCCCGCCTTTGTCTCTGTGTCCACGCAATAATTAAATAAATATTTGCCAACTACAAATACAACAAAACATGAACAGAACTGCAAATATACAGAAAAATAAAAGGAAACTCCATCCAAATGAAAAGCAAGAAAGAAAAAATAAATTTCAATTACATCTACAAAATTGTCAATATCAGAAAAACGCATTTCAATTCACCATTTGCAGCGGAATTCACGCCCCCTTAATAGGTTGCAAATGGTTGAATGGGAGGACACAAAGGCTGAATAGTAGTAGGAAAGACGGAGCCGGAGCGAAGCCAGGACGAAGAATGATGGTCACCATATTGATAAACAGTAAATGGAAGATTGCTAAATGATGAAAAATGCGCTGCATTTTCCGCACTTCTTTATGTAGCCAACTGAGCCAAGAAAACTACTAGCAGACTGAGAATGCTCAACTAGAAAATACTTTGACATTTTCTAATAGAAACTGACAGGCAACAGAGTTCCATTCGATTTGCATCTCTAAAATACTACTTTTCTATTTCTCTATACTACGAGGTATCATAAAATGAATGAAGTCAACGCACAAATATTGTCGAAGAATTTTCTTTAATATGCTGGGCGGCAGGTGGGTTGGACGGGTGAAAGATGCTGATGCTGCTGCTACTGTTGATGGTGGGTGAAGGGAGTGGTGGTGGTGGCCATGAACAGAAGACAGAAGTCAGTGGTGCGCGTTGAATAGTCGCAAAGAGAGTGTGAGAGACAAAAACATGGAATATGAAAGAGGATTGATTGTAAGCAGAGGAAGAGGAAAGTTGTGCCAGCAGAGTAATAAATAGTTCTTCAAATAAGTTGCATAAGCTCATTAATGATATAAAATAGAAGAGCCACTAAGCTCTGTAGAGAGAACGAGTATAATAAATATACTTATTATTTCTCTAACTCAGACCATTTTTATATGGAATGCCATAAATTGATAACTATGAATGTGAGAGTTATTTGCTCTTCTTCTCTTTTTATTGAATTTGTTATAAATTTGAGGCGCTGCTTTCTTTTTAATTTCCAGACTTGACCTCCTTTAAGATAAGAATGCGTTGGGCTTATGCAAATATGGGACGGTGCCAAGGTTCCAGGGGCAAAGTTTCAAATGAGATTTTTAGGTCTGTGTAGTCGTTGTAGGGCCTCAGCTATTCCAATTCCAATTCCAATTTCAGTTTCAGTTTCTTTGTTTTGCAACAATTTTCACTTTCTCTGGCATTTCGTTTTATGCAAGATATGCAAATTCCTAAGCTACCCAATGCTCTTTCTCACCCCATATACATATATATGTATATATACACTTATCTCTTTGCTATTTTTGTTTCATCCTCTGCTTGCCGCCTACAACAGGATCCACGACACTACTGCAAAGAGTTGCCAATTTTTTCCATCTTTCCTTTTTCTTTTTTTGTCTTCCTTTCATATTTTTCTCCTTCATTCTTGGCAACAACCGTCTTGCGGTTGGTTTCCTTCTTTTTTCTAGATATCGTGATATCCGAAAACAAAATAAAAAACTCATTTCAGTTTGGAATGTTAACAAATCAGTATGTGCTGGGGGTACACATATAATATAAGTTTCTTTTATTTTTGAAAAACAACTGTGAAATATTTTTTGAAAATTCATCTGGAATGTTTTTAAAAATTGGTTTTCGGGGAGAAAGTTGAAAAAATGATAAAGCAGCACTTTGAGACTTTATTGATCTATTATTTTGCACTATTATCTATTGATCTATTTGTGTTTACACTTTGTTAACATTATAGTCCTTGTGCTCGTGCCATATCCTTTCCTTGCTGTTTTCTTTACTGACAACATAATAATAAGTTTTCTCTCCAGTTCGCTTCGTCTCTTTCTCTCTCTTTGTTGTTGTTCTTTATATTTGTGGGCAACACTTTTAAAGGGCAAACCTGCAGCTGCCGTTATTTGTTGTTGTTGCTGCTGCTGCGGTATTGAGCGCAAAAGTTTACTAAACGCTGGCAAAAAATGAGGAAAATATTACGCTTACGCAGACATAGACACACACAGACACATTCTGACTTTGGCCATAAGAGCATGTATCCTTGTGTAGAAACGCATGTGTATATTTGCTATTGTGTGTGCGTGTGTGTGTGTGTGTGGGTGTGTGTGTGGGTGTGACTTGAACTATTTACGCTGCCTTCGCTGTGGACTCCTTTGGTGCTCTACAGTGTTGGCGACGACGATGACAAGGACGAGGGCCAGGACGACGGCAATGGCAGCCATTTGCAGCGTGTCCTTACACACACTTTAAATTATTTATTTTTACACTTTGCTGTAACACATTTTAAGCTTTTTCTTCCTCACCCACTATCCACTGTCTCTACATGCGTGTGCATGTAGGTATGTGTGGATGTGTGTGTCCATGCGTGTATCCTTATTTGCGGCTGTATGCGTATGTGCTCTGTTGTTTAATACACTTGGCGCAGGCAATGCTAAGTTCTCACTATATCTCTCTGTCTCTCTCTCTCTCTCTATGTTGCTGTCTCTGTCTCAGGCCTACTCTAAGAGCAACACACGAGCAGCAGAAGAGGAAGAACAAGGAGCAAAGAAAGAGAAACAAGAACATCGGGAAGAAGAAGATGCATAAGAACAAGAACTGAGACCGCTCTTTATATTTGCACATGTTTCTGCTGAGCCCCTCAACACGCCGTCCCTGATGTGGGCCACCCTCATTCATGCCCAACCCCCCCCCACCAACCCTCACTGACAGCACGGCCCGTTTTCAATCTCTATCTCTTTCGCTGACTGGCTTTTCTTTTCAGAACTTGTAAATTATTTGCCTTTTGCCTTATTCCTTACACATACGCGCACAAATTGTCTTGAGTTTATGTGTTAAACTTTACATCTCATGTTGGGCCGTGCATGGAGTGGGAGCAGGAGCCAGGGTCGGAGCTGGAGACTTCTCTGTGTATGTCCTGTGTTGGCCATTGTAGTATGCGGCCATGTGGGCGTCATTGTGGCTGTGGCCTGTGCGCCTGCATGGCATGTAAATGATATCGTTCCTTCTGGCCACGTTCGCATTCACACGCTCACTCCCAACGACAGTCACTGCTATAGTCACAGTCACAGTCACATTCTCATACATTTACATGTCCTTGTCGTCCTTGCTCACGTCAGCAGCGGCGACGTCGCTTTTATTGCTTGCTTTTGTTGAAGCTGCCTGCCAGCCGCCGTTAAACAAATGAACAACATAAATAATTGCAAAAGCATATCCACACACTCACACACACATTTCCATGGATGTGAACTGACACACACACACGTATGCAAAGTGGGGTAAATCGCAGCATTTGCTGCATACTTAAAGGCGCTGCACGCGCCAACAAATCTGTTGAGCTTGAGCTACAACTTGAGCCATGGAGCCTTGCCTCCATTTCGAAGCAAGATTAATGAGCAATGGACTGGAAGCTATTCAAAGTCAGCTGCCAATGCAAAATTCCCCCAGCTCCCTCGATGTGGCAGCTGTGGCAGCCACAATAACAATGGTAAGCGATTGATAGCCACAGCTAATTACTTATTTGCTGCAATCCATAAACGACGGCTCGCATTAGAAACATGCACCACAGACACCTCTCAGTGCCTCAGTACCCACTCTCCGGTAACCACTTGAATCACTCAGCTAATTGCCACAACACGTTCAACAGGCACTAAGCCAGCCCCTTCGCACCCCCATCCCTGTTCACAAACACTCGACCAAGTCTATAAAGGAATTGCTGTTAGTTCTGTAGTTGTTCTTAATGCTGTTGGTGTTGCTGTTGCTGTTGCTATTCTCTGTCTGTCTGATTGTTGTTGCAGCTGTCGCGTTTGATAGCAGGCTGCACGCCAAGCCCAAGAACAAGAGCATTTGTGTTGCGGTTGCCTAATTGTATGTATAGATATGTATGTCTATATACAAATGCGATTACATTAAGTAGCTTGTCTAGCACTTTTCAGCTTCCATCTCTCTCCCTGCCACACCCACACTGGCTATCTCTCAATCCTGCCTAACTAACTCCCAAATCGTCGAGCCATCAGCCAAAACTAAGTAAGTGTAGCCTGCTGTGAGTGCGACTCGGTGGCCACTTCAAAAAGCACTCAGCACCTCCGTCCTCAACACTCAACGCACAACGTTCAACATTCTCAAGCTTTCGAGTATTCAAATTTTATTTGTTCAGCTGAAAAAGCCGAAAGCTGTCGCCTTACATTGCCACTGTCATTGCCACACTCATTGGCATCTGCCTTCTGCCTAGCCTGGTCCCAGCCTCTGTCCATTCAATCTCTCCTTCGAGCGACTGTCTTTCAACGACTATGCAAATTCTAACAACAACTGAAAAACTTACAAAATTGTTTTTTACAACATTTGACCTTGTTTCGGGACCTTTACACTTTGACAATTTTGTATAAATAGCTACACTTAATACTTTTAATAGGTAGGATATTTTATAGAATCGGTGTTATACATATTGAATAAATAATGATAAATTGAGAAAATTTTCGATTTCTCACGAAATACTCATGAAAAACACTTCAACTGAACAGCAAAATGCTAGTTTCATCATAAATATTGACCAATTCAAATTTCATCAAAATCTGTTGTTTATTTGCAAAATTATGCAGTTCAAAGTTACGGAAACATTGAAAAACTGAATTTGTGGTCTTGAGGCCCATTGTTGAGCATCCTTCGAGAAATACTCATCAGAATGACCTCAAATAAATAGAAAAATGCTAGTTTTGAGCACCAAAATCGATAATGGTCATAAAATGCGATTTCTAAATTTTTCGATTTTTGATGATTTTGTCAAGGGGTTAGTATGCAAAAACGGTCAAAAAAGTCGAAAAATTAAAAACGACCTATATAAACGAATTTTTGATGCAGATTTAAACTATGATCTACACCATTGACGAAAATGCAAATTTCATCAAAATCGCTTGAGTTTTGGCAAAGTTATGGCACGTCAAAAAGAAGCAAAAAATCAAAAAAGTCTATTATTACGACAATTTTTATGATTTTTATCTATTTTTTCTCAGCTCGGAATAGAAAATGTTTTTAATAAATGGCGAATTAAACTAGAAGATTGGACCCTGATAAAAATGTAAATTTCATTAAAATCGAAAAAGATTTGACAAAGTTACGACGTGTCAAATTTAAGAGAAAAATGATAAAATCGAAGAAACCAGTTTTTACAGTTATGATGACATTTTTGGCGATATCTCGTAAAATACTCATCAAAAAGGCCTCAAATAAAAAGCAAAATGCTAGATTTGAGTCCCAGAATCGATTGGGGTGAAAAAATTCGATATCTAAATTTTTCGATTTTTGATGATTTTTTCAAGGGGTTAGTATGTAAAATCGGTCAAAAAAGTCGAAAAATTAAAAACGACCTATATGAACAAATTTTTGATGCAGATTTAAACTATGATCTACACCATTGACGAAAATGCAAATTTCATTAAAATCGCTTGAGTTTTGGCAAAGTTATGGCACGTCAAAAAGAAGCAAAAAATCAAAAAAGTCTATTATTACGACAATTTTTATGATTTTTATCTATTTTTTCTCAGCTCGGAATAGAAAATGTTTTTAATAAATGGCTAATTAAACTAGAAGATTAGACCCTGATAAAAATGTAAATTTCATTAAAATCGAAAAAGATTTGACAAAGTTACGACGTGTCAAATTTAAGAGAAAAATGATAAAATCGAAGAAACCAGTTTTTACAGTTATGATGACATTTTTGGCGATATCTCGTAAAATACTCATCAAAAAGGCCTCAAATAAAAAGCAAAATGCTAGATTTGAGTCCCAGAATCGATTGGGGTGAAAAAATTCGATATCTAAATTTTTAGATTTTTGATGATTTTTTCAAGGGGTTAGTATGTAAAAACGGTCAAAAAAGTCGAAAAATTAAAAACGACCTATATGAACAAATTTTTGATGCAGATTTAAACTATGATCTACACCATTAACGAAAATGCAAATTTAATCAAAATCGCTAGAGTTTTGGCAAAGTTATGGCACGTCAAAAATAAGCAAAAAATCAAAAAAGTCTATTGTTACGACAATTTTTATGATTTTGGCTATTTTTTCTCAGCTCGGAATAGAAAATGTTTTTAATAAATGGCGAATTAAACTAGAAGATTAGACCCTGATAAAAATGTAAATTTCATTAAAATCGAAAAAGATTTGACAAAGTTACGACGTGTCAAATTTAAGAGAAAAATGATAAAATCGAAGAAACCAGTTTTTACAGTTATGATGACATTTTTGGCGATATCTCGTAAAATACTCATCAAAAAGGCCTCAAATAAAAAGCAAAATCCTAGTTTTGAGTCCCAGAATCGATCAGGGTCAAAAAATTCGATATCTAAATTTTTCGATTTTTGATGATTTTTTCAAGGGGTTAGTATGCAAAAACGGTCAAAAAAGTCGAAAAATTAAAAACGACCTATATGAACGAATTTTTGATGCAGATTTAAACTATGATCTACACCATTAACGAAAATGCAAATTTCATCAAAATCGCTTGAGTTTTGGCAAAGTTATGGCACGTCAAAAAGAAGCAAAAAATCAAAAAAGGATCTTATTACGACAATTTTTATGATTTTTATCTATTTTTTCTCAGCTCGGAATAGAAAATGTTTTTAATAAATGGCGAATTAAACTAGAAGATTAGACCCTGATAAAAATGTAAATTTCATTAAAATCGAAAAAGATTTGACAAAGTTACGACGTGTCAAATTTAAGAGAAAAATGGTAAAATCGAAGAAACCAGTTTTTACAGTTATGATGACATTTTTGGCGATATCTCGTAAAATACTCATCAAAAAGGCCTCAAATAAAAAGCAAAATGCTAGATTTGAGTCCCAGAATCGATTGGGGTGAAAAAATTCGATTCATAAATTTTTCGATTTTTGATGATTTTTTCAAGGGGTTAGTATGCAAAAACGGTCAAAAAAGTCGAAAAATTAAAAACGACCTATATAAACGAATTTTTGATGCAGATTTAAACTATGATCTACACCATTGACGAAAATGCAAATTTCATTAAAATCGCTTGAGTTTTGGCAAAGTTATGGCACGTCAAAAAGAAGCAAAAAATCAAAAAAGGCTATTATTACGACAATTTTTATGATTTTTATCTATTTTTTCTCAGCTTGGAATAGAAAATGTTTTTAATAAATGGCGAATTAAACTTGAAGATTAGACCCTGATAAAAATGTAAATTTCATTAAAATCGAAAAAGATTTGACAAAGTTACGACGTGTCAAATATAAGAGATAATTGATAAAATCGAAGAAACCAGTTTTTTACAGTTATGATGACATTTTTGGCGATATCTCGTAAAATACTCATCAAAAAGGCCTCAAATAAAAAGCAAAATGCTAGATTTGAGTCCCAGAATCGATTGGGGTGAAAAAATTCGATATCTAAATTTTTAGATTTTTGATGATTTTTTCAAGGGGTTAGTAAGTAAAAACGGTCAAAAAAGTCGAAAAATTAAAAACGACCTATATGAACAAATTTTTGATGCAGATTTAAACTATGATTAACGAAAATGCAAATTTCATCAAAATCGCTTGAGTTTTGGCAAAGTTATGGCACGTCAAAAATAAGCAAAAAATCAAAAAAGTCTATTATTACGACAATTTTTATGATTTTTATCTATTTTTTCTCAGCTCGGAATAGAAAATGTTTTTAATAAATGGCGAATTAAACTAGAAGATTAGACCCTGATAAAAATGTAAATTTCATTAAAATCGAAAAAGATTTGACAAAGTTACGACGTGTCAAATTTAAGAGAAAAATGATAAAATCGAAGAAACCAGTTTTTACAGTTATGATGGAATTTTTGGCGATATCTCGTAAAATACTCATCAAAAAGGCCTCAAATAAAAAGCAAAATGCTAGATTTGAGTCCCAGAATCGATTGGGGTGAAAAAATTCGATTCATAAATTTTTCGATTTTTGATGATTTTTTCAAGGGGTTAGTATGCAAAAACGGTCAAAAAAGTCGAAAAATTAAAAACGACCTATATAAACGAATTTTTGATGCAGATTTAAACTATGATCTACACCATTGACGAAAATGCAAATTTCATTAAAATCGCTTGAGTTTTGGCAAAGTTATGGCACGTCAAAAAGAAGCAAAAAATCAAAAAAGGATATTATTACGACAATTTTTATGATTTTTATCTATTTTTTCTCAGCTTGGAATAGAAAATGTTTTTAATAAATGGCGAATTAAACTTGAAGATTAGACCCTGATAAAAATGTAAATTTCATTAAAATCGAAAAAGATTTGACAAAGTTACGACGTGTCAAATATAAGAGATAATTGATAAAATCGAAGAAACCAGTTTTTTACAGTTATGATGACATTTTTGGCGATATCTCGTAAAATACTCATCAAAAAGGCCTCAAATAAAAAGCAAAATGCTAGATTTGAGTCCCAGAATCGATTGGGGTGAAAAAATTCGATATCTAAATTTTTAGATTTTTGATGATTTTTTCAAGGGGTTAGTAAGTAAAAACGGTCAAAAAAGTCGAAAAATTAAAAACGACCTATATGAACAAATTTTTGATGCAGATTTAAACTATGATCTACACCATTAACGAAAATGCAAATTTCATCAAAATCGCTTGAGTTTTGGCAAAGTTATGGCACGTCAAAAATAAGCAAAAAATCAAAAAAGTCTATTATTACGACAATTTTTATGATTTTTATCTATTTTTTCTCAGCTCGGAATAGAAAATGTTTTTAATAAATGGCGAATTAAACTAGAAGATTAGACCCTGATAAAAATGTAAATTTCATTAAAATCGAAAAAGATTTGACAAAGTTACGACGTGTCAAATTTAAGAGAAAAATGATAAAATCGAAGAAACCAGTTTTTACAGTTATGATGGAATTTTTGGCGATATCTCGTAAAATACTCATCAAAAAGGCCTCAAATAAAAAGCAAAATCCTAGTTTTGAGTCCCAGAATCGATCAGGGTCAAAAAATTCGATATCTAAATTTTTCGATTTTTGATGATTTTTTCAAGGGGTTAGTATGCAAAAACGGTCAAAAAAGTCGATAAATTAAAAACGACCTATATGAACGAATTTTTGATGCAGATTTAAACTATGATCTACACCATTGACGAAAATGCAAATTTCATCAAAATCGCTTGAGTTTTGGCAAAGTTATGGCACGTCAAAAAGAAGCAAAAAATCAAAAAAGTCTATTATTACGACAATTTTTATGATTTTTATCTATTTTTTCTCAGCTTGGAATAGAAAATGTTTTTAATAAATGGCGAATTAAACTAGAAGATTGGACCCTGATAAAAATGTAAATTTCATTAAAATCGAAAAAGATTTGACAAAGTTACGACGTGTCAAATATAAGAGAAAATTGATAAAATCGAAGAAACCAGTTTTTTACAGTTATGATGACACTTTTGGCGATATCTCGTAAAATACTCATCAAAAAGGCGTCAAATAAAAAGCAAAATGCTAGATTTGAGTTCCAGAATCGATTATGGTGAAAAAATTCGATATCTAAATTTTTCGATTTTTGATGATTTTTTCAAGGGGTTAGTATGCAAAAACGGTCAAAAAAGTCGAAAAATTAAAAACGACCTATATGTACAAATTTTTGATGCAGATTTAAACTATGATCTAAACCATTGACGAAAATGCAAATTTCATCAAAATCGCTTGAGTTTTGGCAAATTTATCGCACATCAAATGGAAGCAAAAAATCAAAAAAGTCTGTTATTTCGACTATTTCTATGTTCCTGGCAATATTTTCTCAGTTCGGAATAAAAAATATTTTTCATAAATGGCGAATCAAACTAGAAGATCATACCCTGATAAAAATGTAAATTTCATTAAATTCGAAAAGTTTTGACAAAGCTATGACGTGTCAAATTTAAGAGAAAAATTTTGCAATCGAAGAAACCAGTTTTGTACAGTTATTATTAAAACCATTACAAAAATCAAAATTTCATCAAATTCTGATGATTTTTGTGAAAGTAATGCTATCGTAAAATTTCTAATGCAGTGAAAAAATATATTACGTTTTTATTATTAAGTAAGGGCATTTAAGTTTTGTTGAGATAATGATGATATTTTCGTATAGAACACCGAAATTTAGCGACTGTCTGTTTTGCTTTTCATCTTTGTTATCGATGGCAGTATCAATAACACAATAGCTCCGGTCTATCTGGTTCTGAATACCCTATAGTTAGTAAACTCGTAGTGTTAATAACGTGCTACCTTAGGACTGCGCTACTTTCCGAGTATTACCTTATTAAGATTACTGGATATAGCTGAGTCTGGTAATAGTAACTGTATGCTCTCAATGAACTGCTTTGCTTGTCGCTTACCTTGCCCTTGCATCGACCACATTGTTGCCCAGCCAGTTTCGTTTCTCTCATTACCTGCTCATTTATTCACTCACTTTTCGTCTCTTTGAGGCTCAGCTGCTGGCAGTTGCTCTCTCTCTCTCTCTCTCAAAACTTTCGCTCTCTCCGCGATCTGTCACACGACAGATAGCCGATGCACAGCTGAGTGGAGCTCAGTGCGAGAGCTGCTTGGCAGTTGGATCGTGAACACGTCTCTCGACAGTTGTTGTCGTCGTCGTCGTGGATGATGTACATACGCAGTACATATAGAGTAGTAGTATAAAGTTGTAGTTGGGAACACGCTTCGTCTTGTATCTTGGTCAAATAGAGCTAATTGTGAATTGTTTATTGGTATGTTGGCTGTTATCGGCGCATCTATAGGTTTAACAACGCTAATTTCGGCTCATAACGCTGTTATAAACTATAATTAAATTGTTCAGAGGGACGTGCGTGAGTGCGGTGTGTACTGTTGAGTCGTGGTGACTGGCAATCACCGCAACTCATTTAAATCAATACAGAGTTGTGGCAACGGTTTCTTTATCGCCGCAGTCTCGTCGACGTTTATTATTATTTTTACTTAAAACAACATAAATTAATATAAATCCAGGCAGACTTCGTTTACAAAAACAATAA
The DNA here is from genome assembly GCA_018150725.1 of Drosophila quadrilineata. Taxonomy (NCBI): domain Eukaryota; kingdom Metazoa; phylum Arthropoda; class Insecta; order Diptera; family Drosophilidae; genus Drosophila; species Drosophila quadrilineata. The sequence continues at coordinate 10,063,218 of JAECWN010000323.1, forward strand.
ATAATTCGTTAACATTAATCTTTTTCCTCTCCATGCCGTTTTTTCCACTCACCGTCTCTCTGCCTCTCTCTCTCTCTGTCAGTCAGTCTGTACTTGGCTGGGTCCAAGACATGAGACGACGGTGAATGACACGATAAAGCAATAAGTGAAAATTGCAACAAGTTTTTCGCTGTTCTCTCGCTGCGATGCTGTTCGATACGTCGTGCTACACACAGAAAAACAATTCTGTTTAAAATTAATTTTAAACAAAATAAAATCAGAAAGCAGCAACTGCCACTGCAACTGCAACTGTGACAGGCAACAGGCAATACAGCAACAACCTTAACTCAATTTAAACGTCCAATGAACGACGGAAGCCGAATTAACAACAATAACAACAACAATAAGCGAAGCGTTGAAAAAATAAATCTGAAACGAAACAGCAACAACAATAAAAATAATTGTTGCTTACCTCTACATAAACATTTGCATTGCAGTTTTGCTGTTATTATTGTTATTGTTGTTGTTCAGCACTCACGACTCTTACATAGTATTTATTGTGATTACTTCGTTATTTATTAAATCTGACATTGTTGTATCGTTTATTTTTGTTAAAGTCTGCGTTCATTCATATAAATTTACGTTCTCGGTAATCTTTTGCAACTGACTAAGGGGTATACACTTCCAATGTGAAGTACATGTTGATAAGTACGTAGTATCTGACCATTCATCATACTCGTTATGGCACTTATCAAGAATTTCATGTTTTCTTTGTTGTTGTTGCAATATTTGCTGCATTTATTGTTACTGTTTATGATTTTTATAGCACTTCCACGCCGCTAAACAACGACCATAAAAATACGTATGTATGTGCGTAAATCTATTATAAAGCAATATATATATAAATATATATCTGTATTATATGTATATTCAAAATTTGGCTGGACTTTATTAAATGCTTTCAGTGATTGTTGAGTTTTTATGCCAGAGGAAGCAAATGAAAATGAAATTGAATCAGGATATGAAAATGCATATTCATGTTATAAATTTTGGCATACATATAAAATCAATTGAACATTTTATTAGGAGTCTGCAGCACATCACAAATTAATGCACTTAAACCAGCACTAAAAGACCAACAATTTATAAGGTTGCATGTTGCACACAAAATTTACCCAAGAATACCAAAAGAGAACGGGACTGGAAAGGAATTCCTGAGTAGATACAGGCAGAGGCTCTTGGCTTAAATTGGTTAAGCTTGGCAGAAAATATAGTTAAATTCTGAATGTGAAGTCGGAGTTGGAGTCGGAGTCGGAGTTCTCGGTAAATTGAATTCCGTTTGTAGGAGAAGCAAGAAAAAGATACTCTTAATTATAGTTGATAATCTTGTTTATGTGTGCCTGTGCAGGAATTTCAACTTATTTAAGTCTTCTTTTGAAACTGTAAGCTTATTGCCAGCAGCTCAAGCAGTTCCAGGACTCTCCCCTAGGTTTATCCTGTACGACTCTATTGCTGTATTGCAACTCCAAGTAAACTGCAATCAGAATTAGTTGAAAATGTATCAAATATCGTTAGAGTTTAAGAGCTTAGTGAGTTTCACATGTTTGTCGAGTTATTTCATTACCTTACTCACAACTCTTATCGGTGCAATCTAAACGAAAACTGTTATCATAGTATAAACTTTATAAATTTGTAATTAATAGATATGTAGTGTTTTGGGTAAATGCCACATTGTATGGGTATCTCAGAACATTTTCCATTGAAATACTTTTCCACTTGTCACGCAATTTGACACACATCAGTTGCTGTGTACCGTTATCCTTGTCAATCATGTGTGGCTCCCATACTCGGCCCAGGATAAACTCAAATATAACTAACTACCAAAAAACCAGAGAGAACATCAGGTGGGCATGGCGAAAGGGGAAGAGCAGGGGGAGAACCACATTAACCTGCTTTCTAATTTATAGCCAACCATCATATTTCTTTGCCTGGATCAAAACTTTAAACCACTGTGTAACTGAAACCCCACAGCGAAGGGTGAATCCCCTTTGCGTCAACCGCTAAAAGTCAAATTAAATATCTATTTTTGGGCAACATGTACAAAAATGTACGAGAGGCAAGTCGGCGGGGGGGGAGTGGGACAGAGGGTGGCTCAGAGGGAGCTGCTGCTTTTGTTAATTATCCCCATGAATTTGATAGTTTTCATCAAAAGGTAGCGAGCGCTCTTGATGAAAATTCAAATGAACATGAATATGCAAATGTGTAAAAGTGGAAATGTGGAAATGTGCAAAATTTTCTCTTAATGCGTATTAGTGTGAGTTTGAGTGTGAGCCCTATGTATGTATATTTGTGTGTTGTTGTTGTTGTTCGCAATTCAGTCGAAATGCCGCAAATTAGTAATGTTGTCGAGTCGTATCTGCTTTTAGGGGACTTCTGCCTATTAATTTGTGATGCCGATATCTAGGCTTACTGCCGTCAGACACCAATTAGGAGGAGCCGATGGTGGAGGGGTATTCGTAACAGGAAATTTCATGTGGAAAATGTTTGTGAAATGTGAGGAGTGAAATAACTCCATGTTGCCTGTAACTGTGACTCTGAATGTGACTGTGACTGTTACTGCCAAAAATATGACGTTCAATTCAATCCTTATTTTCTCTCTTTGCTAGATGAAATTATTGCAAAAGCTTATATGTGTATGTAGGATAAGAGAGAAATAGAGAAATAGAGAGAAAATCCTAGGGGGGTAACCGCAAGTAAACATTAATGTCAGGCCATGTACATATATGACGATGCCTCGTAATACCCTTCGCTGGCGTTATGAATCCTTCAACTACATCTATCTCTCCTTCTCTGCTCCTGCCCCTGTCCCTAGCTTGGCTTTGACTATGTTGCCTCGGTCTCGGTCTCAACTGCAGCTGATGCTGATGCTGGCTAATGATGCGCATGATGTGCGTCATTGTCATCGTCATCATGTTGTCGGCTTGTGCTTGTGGCAGCCGCAATAACAACAGTGGCAGCAATGGCAGCACTGGCAACGACAAACAACGTCAACTTCATCTTCATCAGGAGCAGGAGCAGTTGCAGCAAAGGCAACCACAAAGCAGAGCAGAGCAGAGCAGTTCTCTCAGCATTGACTTGTCGACTTTGTTGCACATGCAACATGGCAAGTTGGACGGCCTCCAACTGTGCTCCCACTGTGCTCCCAGTGTGCCCCGCCACAGTGCAGCTGCACTGCATGAAATTAATATTAATCGCAGCAATGCATTTAAGCCGTATTTAGCCGATTTGCCAGCTTTATCCTGCCTCCTTTTTCATTACACGGCCTTTGTGCGCTCGTCGTTTTGTTTATTGTTTGATTTTTATTTATTGTTTTGCGGTCGCGCGGTTATTAAAATGCCGCTGGCAATTTGTAATCATTAGGCATGGTGGTTGTGCCACAAACCGAACCCTGTGGCAAGACCACCCCCCTCCCCCCCACACACTTAGCCACATACGAAGGCACGTCATTTCTTGCCAAGTGTGTGTGAGTATAAGTGTGTATCAGAGAACTGCAAAACTCACTATTTACGTGAAAAATCAACTCAATTCGCTGTACAAATAATAACGATGATCCTTAAGCCTTCGGTTCAAAATTTCTCGCTCAAAATGAAAGGTAAAACACACATACACTCAAACACATAGGCTAACATATTTTCAATTCGCTAGTTGATCGGCTTCGTCGCTTTATTCTCGTGTGTATATGTGTGAATGTGTTATTGCTTTCCTTTTATTGGCACTCTTAATGCAAGTCTTGCACTGTGGGACAACATTATATGTGAGTTGGCGAATTATCAAATTAATCTATTCAATAGTTGTGAAGTTATATAATGACTTATTGGAAAAAATTTGATTAAGACTATGAATCTGATTAACTTTACCTTAACAAGAAGTAAGCTACAAAAATATTAATTACATACTACGCGAGATATTTGAGCTCTAACTTTACAACATTTTAATTTTCATGAGGAAAGTTATGTTAATAGATTTTTGCGACTTGAGTGTTGGGCTGTTGAGCGCGTACGAATGTTTTTCATTCACCCGTTGCCGTCCTCTGGTGTGTACATAATGATTTTCTTCAATCCTGACTGACATCAGATTATGCCTTGGAAATATCCTTAATATTTCAAATACATGTATATTCATTTTCAACTCCAGAGATCAGATGGCTGTGGTTAACCTTTGAGAGTGCAAAGAAATGCCAACTTAACAAGTCAAAAGATATTCCAAATTAATGATAAGTCAACTAATATGTAAATCAGAGAGTGACAGAGACGGGGAGAGAGGAAGAGAGGGGGAGAGCGATTGAGGCTGGCTGACAAGGAGCAACTGCCATTTGCAAGTCCACCTTATGCTCCAGTTGTCGGTCTTAGCCAAGTTATTGTTGTTGTTGGCTGAGCAAAATTTAAGTGGCCACTTGACTAAATTAATATGACACTGTTGCAAGTGCACTTCGGCACTGTCTCTTTCCTCCTCTTCTCTCATAGTCTCTCTCTTTCTCTGTTTCCCTCAATTTCCACCTCTTTTGGCCAACAATATGAATAATTATGACGTCAAACTGGCAGTTGACTGGCATGCTCAGCATTTACTTGCCACTGCCACTGCCACTGCCACTACTATAGCCAGAGTCACTGCCACTGTCAGGAGTGGCAAACACTTTTCAAATACTGTCAATAGGTAAAATTGCACATTTTTGATGCATAAATTTTGTAGAGAATTGCAGGCATATCCTTATGCAGGACCAAGTGCTGGCCAAGTACTTGACTGCCAGAACTAACCAAGAGTGAGAAGAGGTTTACTTCAAATTGATCAAATACGTTTTCAACAATTTGTGCAATTTGCAAAATGCAATTAAAGCTGAATTGCATACATAATTCAAATAGAAAGAGACAGAGAGAGAGAGAGAGGGAGAGGAGATGGACGATGATTTTGAACTCTAATTCGTAATTTGAAAGTCATGTTTGAACACAATGGCTTTAATTTCATTTTGGTGTCAATTTGATTGACATAAATAGATGATTGACGCAACAGAAACATATTTCGAATATTTAATGAGTTTCGCTTAACAAAGTTGAAGTTGACAATGTGTGTATTTAAGAGTTGTTGGGGCATATGTGATGTTGCCCACCTGTCTGCCTGCCCCATAACTAATTTGTATAAAACCCATACTCAGCTGGTCAATCTTTCGGAAGGCGAGCCAACAACATTTTATTTCCCACTGGCTGGATGGCAGTTAACGCTCACGCTGGCATCTCTGATGGCAGGAGGACAGCAGAGGACAGGACAGAACAGGACAGGCCCATAAGCGAGCATGTCACTACTAAAAATCCCAACTGTTTGCAGCTTGTCTTCCTCCCCCACCGTGTTCAGTTTTTTGCTCCCCTTTTTTTCTCTGCCTGCCATGTTTTTCTTTTTCACTTTTTTTTTCTTTTATTTTGTGTGTATGTATGTGTGTGTGTGTTGTTTGCGCTCGTTTTGCTGCAGGACATGTCACACTTGGCTCGCAGTTTGTGGCCAGGCCAGGGCTATGAAAATAACCATAAGGCAATTGCCCAGGCGGTTTGCAGCCTCAGTGTCAGCCTCCATTTGTCCCAACATCCTCTTCGACCTCTCCCCACCCCCTTCTCATCTACTTTTTGGTAACGCCTTCTGTCCGCCCTCGCCAACCCGTTGCTGTACTCCCCTGACTCCACGGTTCGTGTTTGTGGCACTCATAAGCCTTGAATGCTAAATGTCAAAGTTACTCCTTGGCGTAACATTCGACACATTGGGGCGTTGAGGTGTGCCTACGTGTAAGTGTGTGTGTGAGTGTGTGAGTGTGTGAGTGCTGGTAATGTCAGGCTGACTGCCTAAACCTCCCACCACTTCATCCATTTAGTCTCATCATCTTCATCCTGCCACCCATTTGCCTGCCTGCCCAGCCTGCCTGACTGCCTTTGGATTACATTACACTAAGTTCTGTGCAAACACAGTTGGCGCAGTTCATTAACATGTTACATGGACATGGAGAGCTCCATGCCAGGAGAACATAACAGAGCAGAAGAGAACAGAGCAGAACACAGAAGCTGGAGGAGCAGTCTACAAAGTAGAGTTTAGTTCAGAGCGAGACTTGCATCTACTTTAGTTGAGACGACTCTTTGGGTTTTGTTTGTTTGTTTGTTTGCTTCTACAGATGTATGCGTAAGCACCATATGAAAATCTCTCACTATGTGTGTGAGTGTGCATCTGTGTGAGTGTGTGTGAGTGTGTGTATACGCTTTATGCCTTTCAGTGTATACGCCCAAAACGCTTGACGCCCATCGCCTAACGCTGATGCGGAAGTGTTGCCCGGGCTCCCACTTCAAACAACTAGAGCGAGGACTCAAAGCTCAAAGCTTCAGATATGGCTGCCATATGAATATGAATGTGAATGTGAATGTGAATATGAATACTTAGAAGTACCTAAGTCTCTACCTCCTCCCCCACTCCCTCCTCCCCACTCCCTCCTTCTATCTGCAGCTATTCAACTGTGGGAGTGTGTGTGTGTGTGTGGTTGTGTTTTTGCCTAAGCTGCGCATTAAATGTAAAATATAAATAATTAACAGCTCGTTCTATAGACTGAGACACCAACACTCACTGAAGTGAGATAGATGTAGTGATGTGGGAGTGAGAGAGCGAGACTAACTGTCTGTGTACAAAAACATCGTCTGCGGTTTACGGCTCTCGTTACAATTGGCGCCCAACATGGGGCAGTATTTTCTAATTAGGCGCGCTTTAAGTGCAGTCGTGTGGCTAATCAAAGGGCGCATTGCGTTTCTTGTCAGTGGAAAAGGGGTGAGGTGAGGCATGGAGAGTGGCAGATAGTCAACCGATCTGCACAATACTCCAGTTAATTTACAGTTTTAATGCGTTTTCGACTTGTGGCCAGTTGCAAAGTTTCCAGTTAGGAGCGCATACACACTCCCATTTGGACAAATACACAAACTAGATGCAACATAGGGATACCTACTACTAGAGAGAGAGAGAGAGAGGAAGATGCAGAGACAGTTAGTCAGTCAGTTGGACAGACATTGGCAACACAAGCAGAGGCTAATTCATTTGTTGGCTTCCGAGCACAAAACCAGCAGCCGTTGCATACTTTGCGGCGCAAACAAAACCAAGCCACCAGAGGCAGCAGCCGCAACCCACAATCGCATCCCAGCCTCCGCTTCCCTACTCCCTTTTACAACCCTCCTCCTCTCCTCTCTCTCTCTCTGTTCTCTCTGGCATCTGCATGTACTTCGGTATGTGGCGGGGCACGTCAATGAGCCCCAAAACAAAAACCAAATAAGTAAAAATGTTGCCATTGCGAATGCTCAACGCATACATACTCCATATGTTTGTAAATAGAGAAGAGGCATTTCTGGAACTATTGTTCTCATAATGAATTTATAAAAACAGGATACACCTGATTATACCTCGAGTGCGGGGTATTAAAAACTCCATATAAACACATATATAGTAGTGTATAGTCGTAGCAAGCATTCCCTGTTGGGCTCTACTCGGACTATTTGGCCTGGTTAAGGCTGGTCAGGGTCTGAGTTGGTTTGCTTGCAGCTGGCAGTCGGGCCGTAAAACTCAGAGCAATTCGTTTTAATGAATCCATCCACATGCAGACGGAGGCAGCAGCGGCAGCGGCAGCAGCGGCAGCTCGTCAGAGCAACTGATTGTATCAACTTCCTAAGTGGATTTTGCAGTCCAACTGGCATTACGCCTCTTGGCCGCAGGTAATTTCGTATGAATGAAAACCAAGAGTCTGTACAGGCCACCTCACATGCCTTTCTCACTCTCTCTCTCTCTCTCTCTCTCTCTATCTCTGTCGCTCTTTGGCATTCTCTTGTTCACTTTCAATCTCTTTCTCTGTATCTGCACTGGTGCATCGGAAGCAAAAGTCGGATCCATATTTATGCTATTGCCTATGCATATGAGCTTCCTTCCCTTTGCCCTTTAGGACTCTGTTTCTCTGACATTTCGTTTATGCTTTTTTCTTTGGTTTTGTTTTTTTTGTTTTTTTTGTTTTGTGGTCCTGACGTTGTTCTTTCAATAAACATTCATTCACACTGTCACAGCAGACAGGAGGGCGGACTCACAATCCTTAGGGGTACTCGGAAACCCCCTTCCGATTCCCTTTCATTCGGTTATGTTATGATTTTTGTTTGGCTGCCGAAAAGTTGAGGCAACTTTTTTTACTTTCTTTTTGGATGGGCTTGATGTCCTTTTCTCTCTCTCTCCCACTCAGTTCGCTTTCTTGTCGCCGACCTTCGCTGTCGCTGCGGCTTTTCACACTCATGAATTTTTAAGCGGCATTTTGCAGTTTTCAGTTACTAAAACTCAGTTCCGGGCCTGGGCCTGGGTCTGGGTGTGGGTCTGGGCCTGAACCCGAGTCCTGGGGAAGACTTGCGACGTTGCATTTCTGGCCATTTTCAGCAAGTCGAAATAGTTTTTTATGCAATTTTTATGATTGGATTTGGGAGTTGCTGTTTGAAAGCATAGCCAAGTGGCATAAGAAAGCGGATTCAAGCTGCATTCAAAATGAGCAGCGTTGAGATGCTTGACAGCACCAAATCTCATTGGCACGAAGAGGATATACTCTATAATGGGGCGTATGGGGGTGTCTCTTCAATTTTCGGGGGAATATGATGGCAAACCCGTGAATCGAATTTGATTGCAAAAAATTGACAAAGCGAAAATGAAAATCGATCTGAATATACGAATTATTTTAGAAAATGTATATATAGAGATAATCATATTTTATAGGGTATTACTGCACGACTCACTTACAAATTGCCTGAAAGTATTTCTATTCAACGAAGTGTGAAAATAATTCCTGAGAAACAACAAACCGCAACTGAACAAAACTAGCAGCAGGCTTTAAAAAACAGATTTGTACAAAGACTGCATTTCAATTAGTTATGACGAAATAAAGTTATGAGTATTTCGCATAGCAAATTAGTTGTAATGAATATATAGTAAATCATGCCACCTGCAACTCTCGTCGTTGTCTGTTGCAAGTTTGCTGGGCTAATGGAGGGAAGCTGGCTATTAGTTTATAAATTGCATAAACCTTTTCGCAGCAAACGTTGTAAAATTTAAAAACGCATTTAGAATAAGTTCTGCATTCGTATTCGGATGGGGGTTTTATGCGCTAAACAGCTTTAGACACTCAACTGGACTTGCCTTGGCTTTTTATGAGCATCATTTTAACTCGCTCTAACTATATCCTTCTCTTCTGCGTTTATCTCTTTGCAGGTCCCTGGTGCACTACGGCAAGGACTACGGCAAACAGCAAAACTAATTTATGGCATTAAAAATGCATATTTTCTAGCAGTGCGTTGCCAGTTTTTATCATTTTTGCAAACGGCAAAAGGCACCCCGAGTTCTAACTGCCAACCAAGTTTGCGACACCCGAAAGTGTGCATTAGTATAAGTGTACATATATACAAGTATATACAAGTGTGCCTGTGTGTGTATATGTGCCTGTTCCTTTATTTTGTGTGCGATAGTGAAAAGTGAAGTTTGTGGGAGCAGCTCATGCAGCTAAAATTGGATTCGACTGGCACAAAGCAGCATTAGAGCAACTGAGCCTGAAAATTTCTTCAACTTAGCGACCAGGCCAACCCACTCTCTTTGTGTCCACAACCCACAACCACTTCGTCTCTGACTTCTTACACTTCAACTGGTTGGCCACAGTCACGTTATCGTCCGCAGTATCATCATCATCATCAACATCATCATCATCGTCGTCGTCGTTAGCAGCAACAACGCATGATAACTCACTGCTCTGACCCTGGACTGGCAACGAAATGGCTTTCCTATGTGCACCGGTAAGTAGAGATTACTTTCGTACAATAAATATTGAATCATGTGTGAGTTTTTAACAAGCAGCCAAGTTATTACATTTCAAATGTGTGTAACTGTGTATCAATGCTTATTTAATGTGGCCATCTTTAATAACTTCATATGTAATTATATAATCAACACTATACAGCTCTCTACGCACCAAAGTGTGCACTGAGCTGCTCTGATAATACATTCTCAAATCGAAAATTGTAAAATCATGTATTTATATTGTGCGATGTGCTTATGTGACCATTAGCAAGTGTAATAATGTGTTTTTGCGGTACCAACATGGCGTATGCGTGATATATGTACAGCATAAAATTCACGTTCAATGTTGCCCGTGATTGACGGCCTCGACGAACACTCAAGTAATTTCAATAATGTGCAAAACGACAGCCCGTTCTCACCAAAATGGACATGCTGCAGTGTTTAAAATGATATGTTCACAACGCGTCCTGTTTTTTGACGCAGCCTGTACTGCTGCCTTCGCTGCAGTGTTGCCTACTTTTGTGCGTCAGCAGCAAATTAATCATACGTCGCGTTGGCTGCTGTGATTTTAAAACTCTTTTTTGCGTATACTGTACACAGCCGCATGTTGACAAATAAACAACGCTGATAATGCCTGTATTTTCTGCAGAATGCTCAACTATCAGATACTGTGTATATGTTAAAAATTAACGTGTTTGACAACATTTATGGAAAATAATCTTTTTTCAGCTTATTTTACCTCTTTACGGTGCGACTACGTGGCCAGCATGTTTGAAGTGAAATAAATGCAATGACTATTGAAAGTTGCTGTAACATGTGAGTGTGAATGTAGCATTGTGTTTGTGTGCGCATTAACAGCTGTCCGCACTTTCAATAAAAATACCAAAAAAAAAAAAAAAATTTCAAATAAATATATGTGAATGGACGTCCAGCCACAAGCTATGTGCTGCCTTCCTGCTAGAGCCCAGCCAGCCAGCACCAGTGATTGACCCAGACCTCAACAAAAGGCTGACAATGACGGTGTCGAAAACCAATTCACTTCTGCCAGCTCCATCTCCAATTCCAGCTTCGGAGCTTCAACCAAACCAAGCCTTCATCTTTAGAGAGCTGTCTTTCAGACTCCTCCCTGACCAGCTCTTTCTCTCGGTCTAGTGTTTGTGTATGAGAATTGTTGGGTGAGTGTGTGTCTGTGTGTGTGAGTGTGTGCTTCCATCTGTTTTGAGTGCTGATTGTCAAGTGTCGCCCACAGACACGTGCTTACATTGCCGGGTCTGCTTTTTGGTCCTTGTTCCTTGTTCCCCCCACTTGCAATCAACGGTTGAGTTGAACTGCAAACTGTATTAAATTTATATAACACAGTTGTATGCGTTTTCTGGCTTAAGCCAGCGCAATAATAAAGGATTTTGCGGTCTATCGTACATATATGGCAATAGGGCAGCATCAGCAAGGACTACAACAACATCAGCAACAGCAACTTTGTACAATAACGGCTTATTCAAGTGCATTTGAGCAGCAATCATTTTTGTGGTTAACAAATACAAAAGCCTATTAATGAACACACACAACACCCATACAAAGACAATAGCTAATAGAGCCTGTGGTTGCATGCAACGCAGGTGGTTCCACATCGCTCAACATGCATCTTTATAGGTATATATTAGTCTCTCTCTGTGTGTATGTGAATGTGTGTGTGTGTGTGTGTGTGTGTGTGTGTGTGTGTGTGTGTGTGTAAGTTCGGCCTTTGTTTCATTTAATCAATGACATTTAGTCGGCAAACGGCCAAGACAAAAGGCTCGTGAGTTGAGCGCATTCTCCCAATTGATTCGCAACAAATACAGAAAAAAAAATAACAAATAAAATTGCAATATACAGCAGTGTTTAACTAGAAAATACCCTAAGAGAAGATTCTTAATATTAATTTACATGTGTTTTTATATGAATGTAATTTGAAATTCGCGCATATATTTAATATAGAATTAACTTAAAAAAAAGTACAAGCTAGTGAAGATTTGATGATATGCAGTATGCGCTTTCTATATTTACCTATTACATAAATTCACCCAAAATGAATACCCTATTTGTTGTTATTCGAATGGCTCAGGGTATAAAAACTACATTCACAATCAACACGCATTGATTCACAATCGCAACTGTGAATTCAAATGTGGCCCCAAGACAATACTCTTTTCACACTTCCGTTAGTTCAATACAAAATATCGCACTATATAACCATCAAAAACTAAGCGAAGGGAACTTTTCGCATTGTTGTTGGCTGTTGAAGTGAGAGAAAGGAAGAGTATTAGTGGCTTTTGAGTGAGTGTATGCGTGTAGTGCGGGGTGTTAGTTAATTGAATTTTAAATGATTCTTATCTCAAAAAATGGTTAGTTGTGCTCATGAATAAATCAGATTTCAATTTTACTTGCTAATTTGATTGGAGACTGCAGGAAGATAGAGTTATACTAAGACTTACAATACGATTTCACTCGTAAAGATTGTGGAAGAGACGAAACAGCTGTGGAAGTGTGTAGGGAATGCATTGTTCAAGTTTTTAGACAAATCAAAAATTAAGCTAATAAAATGAACTGTCAGGGAATGCAGAAGTTAAGCAATGTCTTGTGCAAAGTTAAGAACTCTGCAAGTTATTCATAGTAATTTGTTGAATGGGATAGAATCTTATTTATGCCGCAGCGTTGAAAGCTTGCCAAGAATTTCATAAATGGGAAACGACTTAAAATGCACAGCTGCAGCACAGTTCAGACTATCAAATACCCTATACTGTAAAAGTAAAGGACAGATTTTTCACTTATTCAACTTATTACAAATAAAATAAATAAATAACTGGTTAGAAATTTTATTGGACATATTTTTCGTAGATATACCCTTATATATATATTTTTAAATTCAATAACAGATATACCCTGTTGAAAATCTTTTGCTAGGATATGAAAAATGTAATATCCGCGTGGCAAAAGGCAGCTATGCAAATATAATGGCATATAATCGGCCGATGCGGGTCGATAACCAGTTGGATAAAGCTCGGGTCAAACCTGAAGCAACGTTCCGCATATCAACAATATATAATACACACACACACTAATGTAATATAAATAATACAAATAAGCACATTGCATAGCCTAAAAGTATGCAATGAAATATGCGCCCTAGTCAACTTAAGCACTCAGTCAACACACACATACGAATAGACTGGGCCAGTCAATCCACATTGATTGCATAATTTTCAATTATTAAAAACCAACAGTGAGGTCATTGGGGAAATGGACTGGGAGTGGAGAGAAGGTTAAGTTGCTCTCGGTATGCTCTTTCGCTCGTTGGCCACTTTCATAACTGGCAGTGCAAAAAGGGCTCAAGTCGAGAACTTTTGTCAATGGCCAAGCCTCAAAGTCACACACACACACACACACACTCTCAGCTGACTTGCAGCTGCCTCACCCACATACACACACTCACATGGGCAGAGTGGTGTCCTGTTTGCGTCATCAGCATCGTCGTCAGAGTTGAAGCTGATGCTGATGCTGATGCTGAAGGCGAGGCCTTGGCATGCAGTCAAAACGCAGCGCTGCCATTTTCCACAACTATTTTTCTATGTCAGCAGAGAGATAGAGTTGATAGTTGGTCAGATGAGGCACATGCGGGGTGTGTGGTGGGGAGGGGGAGAGTAGGGGAGGGGTAAGTCCAGTCAGGCATGCGGATGGATGCAGCTGCCCAGACTGAAGCATCACACAGGCCATTGAATGTCTGTCATCAAGTTGCTGCATTTACTCCACCACCACCACTGTCACCCTCTTCTCTCTCCTCTCCCCTCCCTCTTGTCCATTGGCAACGCTGCTGTCCCTATCTCGCCATCGTTGCCCCAATCCCCAGATGCACTGCTGTTGAGGCTGAGGCAAAACAAACAAAAAACTTAACCTCAGCAGAAATTTAAGCAAATATTTGCATGCCACATGTAGAGATTGAGGCAACTCTTCACGTCTGATGACAGTGCCCCAGTCGGGGACTTGACTTCTATTTAGCTTATATACATCCCTGGTCTCTCGTCTCGGATCTCTGGTCTCTCGTTCCCGGCCCCTGGCCCTGGTCATTGATGCAATTGAAACCGGAAGCCGTTGCAGTGTCAGCAAAGAACTTAACCAGGTGACTGCATATCGAAACATTTCCCCTTACTCTCTCTTGCCTCCTCTCGGAGTCACTGCCTCTGCCTCTGATTGTGTGGGAGGGGAGTCGGATTGAGAGGAAGTCATGTTGATGCATGCATGATTTTAATCTGTTAAATGCGAAAATGCTTAAATGCCATTGCAGAGTTTGCAGAGAGTTTTCAACCGATGTCGATGGCAATGACTGCAGCTAATGACGCGCAAAATGTTTACAAATCATTTTGTCAATAACGACAACTGCCAAGGGATGGGATATACACGCCAGATCCTGATCCTTCCATAATTTGCCCACATTTCTTACATTCATCGACAGTCGGCCATGAAAAGGTCATTAGTGTGTGCCACACACTCTCTGTGTGTGTGTGTATACGTATGTGTGTATGTGTGTGTGTGCGACTGACTGTGGCACAAATGGCCATTCAATATGCCATACGAAGGACATACTAGGTTGGGCAAGGGAACGCTTACAGCTAAAGCCAGGAGCCATAACAGCCACATGCTTTTTTCCACAACATTAACGCAAATTGCAAATAATAAAAATTCAAAATACCGAACGGTACAGAAACCTGCACGTGTTGCTGTTCTCTTCTTCTTCTTCTTTTACTACTACTTCTTTTGCCATTTTGTTGTTGTTGGTGATGTGTGTGTGTGTGTAAGGACTCAAGTGATGGCCTGTGGAATCCATAGCAAACCACAACAAGAGCCTGACTACGGGCACCACATTTATCGCAGCTACCAAGGCATTTTTAAAGCCCACCTAAAACTTGGCCAAGTGTATGAGAATGTGTGTGTGTAAGCCAAAAGTGTATATGTGTATATCGAAGATATATAAAATGAAAAAATATGCAGTGCATGCAAATTGTGTTGGTGGTACTCTGAGAAAGGGTATAAAATAAGCCTGATGATTTGATATTTGGATCATCGATAGTTTATCTTCATAATCTTAACGACGATATATACACATAGTATAGGGTAGTTGAATTGACAAATGCATTTAATAAGCCAAAACCAGTTTTCGGGCCATTTTACGAATTATTTATACGCATCGATTGACACATAAATTGAAAGAGGAAATCTAAAGTCAAAGCAACTAATTGATAAATTACGTTTTCTCCCATAAAACGAAGATATTATTTGTGCACAAAATTGGAAATGAAAAGTTGAGTTGAGTTGAGTTTAGTGTTTTGGGGTTTTAAAGCTCGATTTGGCCATCAAATGAATTAGGCATGCTAAACTGAACCTGGTCGGTGAAAGTGTATCTGTCCTCTGGGGGTTTGGGGGCATTCACAGTTTTCTTTCGTTTGCTCTGAAGTTATGCTATAGTATCCTTGGGCTGTGTTTTGTTATGTTGTGTTGTGTTGTGTTGCGTTGCTGCTGCTGCTCATGCGAATCAAAATGAAATCCATTTTATGCAAAGGCACGCAACGTGTCCTGATCCCTTCACCCCACAATATACTACCCAACATATCCATGGCCCATTCCTGGAACTAAGCCAAACATAAGGAAGAGCCACATATGCGGCTGCTTGCTTCACTGCTTCTTGCGGCTTCCAATCCTTTGCTTCCTTACAGTATGTATGTATACATACATATATACATATACATATAAAGGGTGTGTGGGGCTAAAAGCTTTGCCTATGCACTCATGCATGCGTAGCTTGCAGCTGCCACCGACTCACACCCTGTGGCAGCCCTTGCCTTTTGGACTTGCCACACAATTTATGCATGTGCGAAATATGGCGCCACATCACAATTTTTTACCTTTTTGCGCGCCTCTCTTATTGTGTATATACATATATAATATTATGTGGGAGAGTGTGAGAATGTTATGTACTATGCATAAGAGTCTGGGAGGGAGGTTTATTGAAATGTTTTGTAGTTGGAGAAACGCTTTTAACTTGCATGACATCTCTTGCAGCTGGCCACAGTAATGAAATGGCGACCCATGGTGACTTCTCGATGATCTCGCCGCCAACGTCCTCCATTTCCAACGATCAAGATCCGTTTGGGCAGCTGCCACCGCTACCACCGCCGTTGCGTTCCACCCAAGTGCTTCAGCCATTGAGCGTATTTCCAGGTGCTCCAGAAACTATCTATTTTTCGATTATAAATTTCTCGAATTTTCTCTAATTCCCCTTTTTATTTGTGTTTCTTTGTTTGTTAGTTCGTTCGTTCGTTCGTTTGTTTGTTTGTTCGTTTGTTGTTGGCACAACAACTTTATTTTCGTTTTGAATACACTAGCTTCCATTTGTATGCACATTTAAATATATTAAAAAATAACACGATGTGAAATATATATTTGATTTTTCAAGTATTTTATTGCCACTTGAATTGATGTGTAGATTGGATTTTTGATTTGTTTACCAACATAATTGCCGTTGTATCTGTTGCTCTATTTATAAACACATACATATATCCTTTTGATTTGGATTCCATTACTGACATATAATACAAATACAAATAATGCCCCTCGCACTCTTCACACCACACTTTACACACATTTTTGGTTACACACACACCTATACACCCATACACACACACATACATAGTCGTAACATGCCGCAGCGCGTTACACGAATTTTTGTTACCTTTGTTTAGAATTTTTCAGCTGCGCCCGTCGCACTCATTCAGTCAATCAATCAATCAATCAATCGAATGACTCCTTCAAAACAACACAAGACAACAAAAATCTAACAAAAAAAAAAAAATCAGTCGTCCATTAATTAAATGTCGCTCTCAATGTCCTCTATCTCTGCTTGCTCTTTGTATTTGCAACTTCTGACTTCAACAAAAAAAAAAACTTGCATAAAAACAAAAAAGACAACAATTTTTATTTGTAAACTTTCAAAAACAAAATACAAATGTGTATCAACTTTTTTCAAGTAGCATTAGCTCTGCTCTGTTTTGATGCTGCTGCTCTATATTATTTTTCGAATTTGTTTATTAGAAAAACAAAAACAAAAAATAAGTTGTATGTAATTCGCAGCTGCTTTGTAAACAATTTTTGAACGTTTGCCAGCCGTTGCTCATTCCACTTCACTAACCTTTGACCTCTATGACTATGCCAAAAAAAAAAAGCAAAAAAAATATATAAAATTAAATAAAAACTGTCAAAACAAAGTGCTAACAATCTACAACAATTTTGTGCTCTCTTCTTCTATTTTTCCAAACATCTAAAACTTGAACATCAATAATGATAAACAAATCTTGACAAATCATTTACAAATTATACACATTAAATATATAAACTATGCTTTTAATGTAGAGTGAGTATACAAAAATAACAAATAAAATAAAAATATTTGAAAACATCTACAACAACAACGAGTAGGAGCTTATTCCAGAGTAAAACATTTTTCATTTAAGTTGATTAATTTTAATAAATATGTTAATTTTTTTCGTATATCGTACTAAGTGTTGTCGAAAATTCTTTTGGTTTGTGCAGCATATTTGTGCACAGCTGTTTTGGTTTTATTTTTGGAATAATTTGTATAAGTATAAATTGTTGATTCAGTTGTTGAGTAAAAGTTTTTGAGTTTAAATGTGTTTTGTGAACATACAAATAACAAATCCTTATGAGCCTGCTCGTTATTCTTCTTGCCGTGTCTGCCATGTGTCCAGTGTCCAATTTGAGCGAAGATTCTTACGATTATGTTTTTGGTGGTCGACGTAAGGCCCCGCCCACAACAACAACCACACAACTCAAGCTGACCTCGCCGCCAGTTCGCCTACGACCCGAAGGTGAGCCCTACACCAAATATTATAGAATCGTATATATCTTATAGAAAGTATAATTAATAATGTGATATCAATAATCTGTAGACGCCTATCGAGGTGAGAATATAAACAACGGCCGTTTCTATCGTCATTCCTTCAGCTATGCCCCAAAGCGCCAACGCCATTCGAGCCGTGATGATCGTGACCGCGAGTCAAGATTGAGATGTCATGGCGAGGATGAGGCCACACTCCGCCAATTGCTGCTCGAGTATGTACTCCAACTTTGCAGTTGCATCATCATCATTTGATTTGATTTGATTTGATTTGATTTTCGATTGATACTCTTTTGTTTCACTTTGGTTGTGTTATGTTTGTTTCGATTGTTCATGTAAATGAAATGAACACATAATGAACTGAAAAGATAAAGAGTGAGTGTGTGTGGAATGCCTCATTATGGCTCATTTAATTTGCATGCCACAAAATGTCCGCCATAAAGTATTAGCATTTAGTTAGACAAATAAACAACAATTACATATTTTACCGAAAATGCATATTTAATTTGTGCCACAAAAAGACACAGGAACCCCCAATCCAAAACTAGTCAACACCGGCGATTCCCTGTTAGTTTTTCATTTATAAATGAAACAAGCACGAGCAAATAATTTCATTTCAATATTAATTTTAGTTTAGTTTATGTATGTATTTGGCAATTGGCGAGTCCATGTTTCATTTACAAATGTGCGTTTGTTTAGTCCTTTAATTGATTGTACAAATAAATAGGGTTCAATAGAATCAACACTGCCATTATTAAGCTACTAGCATATAGTATACATTTGGGATTTATTACTATTATTATTATTTCATAATTATTTATGCACAAAATATGCCGTATTTAACAATTCTGCTCTCCATACAGATTTACGCAAATTCTGTTCATTTAAGTGTCCTGCGCGTGTCCTTAAAATGTCAATTATTCATTGAGGGCAAATCTGTTGTGTTGTGTTGTTTTTGTTGCACAACTCCCCCCCAAAACAAAAAAGAAAAACATAAATAACAAATTTTAAACAAACAACTGCGGGCACATGCGACATTCACCAAAAGTCGGTTTAAGAAATTTGCTGAAAGAAAAACCCAAATCAACAAATGCAAAAAATAATTATTATGAAAAAATATATTAATTAAGCAAAAGGTTTATTCACGCAAAACAAATAAGAAAAGAGACAGAAAAAAACGTGAAAGTATTTAACAAATAATCATCGAAGTGTGAAGAGAGAATCAAACAGAAGGCCACAAAATGATGGGCACAATGCCACCCAGGTACATATGAAACATAACATTCCAACTATTGAAATTAATTTTATAAAATAATCATAACTACAATAATTATTATAGTACAAAAAATAACAATAATAATTATCAAAATAATAATGGTAACAACAATGCATTGCAATAATTAACAACACGAACATTGCGCATACGCCATGTATTCATTTCATTTCACTTCAAATATGTTGATTTTATTCGTGCTGAAGTGCAAATATTTTAAATTAATGCAAACATATGACAAAACCTTCTCATTGTGTTCTCAGTTTTCTCTCTTTTTTCCTTTCTCCTTCTTCTTCGTATAACTGTATGTATATTATCTTGTGTTATGAGTTTAATTAAAAATGGTTAATTAGCTTCAAATTATTTTTTTTTTCTATCGATTTTTTATGTTTTTATTATTGTTGCTTTGACAGGCGCTGTATTAAAATGTTCACATTGATTCCATAACACAAATTAATGAATTGAATTGAGTTGAATTGAATTGCGTTGAGTGTATAATTATAATATTGTAAAATTGTAAAATTGTGTGCATATTATTGTCATCATCATTGTACAATATAAAACTCATTTAAATGCCATGTCATTCATTTAATCAATTGAGCATTCCAATCATCTCCATATGTTTATGTGTGGTTGGCACAATCAACATATGTTTGTATGTATGTATGTATGTACATAATAGAAAGTAAAGCACATATGTCACATTTCCTAAAATGTCATTTAATCAAAATGTTGCTTCAAAATTGCCAAAACAACAACAATAACAAAACCAACTACAACAAAAATTTAAATATGTCATTGTTAAGCACAATTTCAATTTCCAATTTCCATTTCGATTTCAATGCATAACTTTGTTCTTGTCATTTACCTATCCACTTGCCACAACAACAACAACAACCACCACCATCACAACAACAACAACAACAACTATAACTGTAACAACAACTGTAATTGCAACGATAACAACAACAAATTGCAGAAGCCACACCCAAAGTGGTTTGGTATTCACGCCTCTCAATGAGTATGCAATTTCCATAAGATACTTCAGAAAACAAAACTTACTTGCTACTTACCTATCAATTTATACCTTACATAGTATATTTATCTAAATCAAGTATCAATCTATCTGTCAATCTATCAATGTAACAATCATTTCTTTTCTCAGCCTATCTCTTGTATTGCAAGCATTAAATCCACTCTCTGCACTCTAGCACTTCATTGACAATCCAATTGATTTGTTAATTATTTAAAACATTTGCTCAAAACCAAATTACAAAATTTCTCGCAAAAGAGACCCTCCCACTTCCATATGCACCCACTCATGTTGCATGCCTCATCATTAAGATTCAATTAATATGCCTTAAATTTAATTTAGTTGTTTAATTGTAATAATTGTGCAAACAATCAGCTATCGCACTCTGCAATTTTGAAGGGTATATATGATTCCCCATCCTTCACCACACCAACCACCCACCCACCCACCCACCCATACACACACATACACACACCACACTCTGTGTCCACACAGTTCATGCGCTTTGTAGGGCTCTCGAGGACAGCCACAGCAATACTATGTGAACTGAAGCCTCTGTTGCTCTTATTGTGTGTAACAGTGTGACCATCTCTCTCTCCATCTCCATCTCCATATCCATCTGTGTATATGTGTAAGTGTCTGTGTATGTGTATGAGGGCATGGCTGTGGGTGTGTGTGTGTGTGTGTGTGCGTGTTATGTTCTTTATGACATGCCGAAAAGTGTTTGAGTGCCATTAAGTCGCTGTACACACTTCAAAGCACACCCACAAACCCACACACCCACACACACACACGCAGTCGCATCATATATAAACAGTCAGAGTCAACGCTATAATCATCAACGAGTAGAAAAAGTGGAAGATGAAGAGGTGGATGAGGAACATGCTTGTCCAGTCTGTCAATCAGCATTGGACACTCAACTCATTCAGAGCTCGAGCCTCACTTTGCATGCCATCAAAGCCATAATTAGCTCCTACACAGCCCAATCCCGATCCCGATCCCAATCCCAATCCCCACTGTCAACTCTTGCCGCCACATACGTGTTTTATCTCCATCCAAAAGAAAAAAAAGATGAAGAAGATGATGAAGTAAAGAGGAATCCAGCGGAGAGCAAAACAGTAACCAAAAACCCATCAGTCAACTCAGTCAACCCGTCAAAAGTCACACAATATTTTCAGGTTTTATCATTTCCCGTTTCACTTATTTTATAATTTAAGCAAATTGTTACAAAATTCTGTTTCATTTCAACCAAATTGTTTAACTAATTGGCGAAATGGTTCTCTCACCAAAAACAAAACTCACTATAAAAATTGTGCCAAAACCAACAACAATAACAACAGTCAAAAAAAAAAACGATAAACTCGATATTTGTACATTGAATTGAAATCAATTTGTTGCTATCTGTTGATTTATTCTCGTATCTATCGATCACTTTCCATAGACCGAGTATCATTCAAATTTGTTGCATTCTATTTTGTGATTGTATCTCTGTCTCTCATGTGTTCCAGTCTCATTTTCTTTCTGCTTAACAAATAAACTCAAAACACACTCAACAACTTCAATGAATTTATATGGAAATAATAGCAAAAAAACAAATTCAAGGAAACTAATGTAACAAATTCAACGCAAACAAATCGTATTGAAAATCTTGTGAAAATCGTTTACGAATCGCATAAATTTGGTGAATGTCCCATATGCCAATTGGTTGTCTATATAAACAATTTAAATCTATACAAATGTCTGTGAATATATTTTTAATATTTATACAATTTTGATTTGTTTCCTTTGACCAAATTGAAAATATTGTGCAAGTCGACTGATGTGGTTAAGATCTTAATTAAATCGAGAGTTACTCAAATAATACTACAAATACTCTGACAGTTTGTTGCTGAAACAGAAACAACAAATGAAACAGAAGCAGAAAATGAAACAGAAAATGAAACTCTGAGATGAAAAATGAAGGATGAAGTGCATGATGAAATCCTCGTTTGTAGTTCACTTTTTACATTTGTCAACTTCCAGCTGTGCGTATTCCTTGGTTAATCTTTCTTTTGAGTTGCTGTTGCTGTTGCTGCTGCCATGTTGCCGAAATTAAGTGGCACTTGCCGCCTTCCGCTCTTTAGGCTGCCCCCTCTCCGCCAGCAGCAGCAGCAACATCAACATCATATAGGATTCAGAGTCGCTACCTTGTTGGCAAAATGCACAAAATACTCAAATGTATAATAATATTTTATACATGCAGACGCCATCCTGACAAAAGGATTTCGCCGTGTAGTGGCAACAGACGCATGCAAAGGCATTAAATGAATACAAAAGGCAACAAGGGAAGCGGGTGAAACGGGGCGGGGAGCTGAAGGTAGCAATCGTATTGCGTTGGCTGAAATTGGCAGAAATTTTATTAAATGCTCACATATACAAATCCGTTGTACAAAACCGAAAATTCCTGCGTCTGACAGACGAACGAGCACAAGCACACACAAATATGAAATACTTGAAATACAGCTGCAGATGCAGATACAGCCACAAACTATAGATACAGACACAGATACAGATACAGATTCGGTTATAGCCGTTGCGAAGAAGACACGCGCAGCTACAGATAAACATAAATACATAACTATACTATACTATACTATAGTATACTATATGTGTACGTGCATATCAGTCTATATATATATACATTTGTGTGTGTGTGTGTGTGTAGATACACGAGATAGAGATATGCACGCCAATACATATGCACAAACAACAATTGTTTTCATGGAGAACAATAACTTACACAGGATACGGCTCGTTCTGCTTTTGGCTTTGCCTCTGCTCGCTGCTCTCTGCTGATGTATGCATAAAATAATCCTTTTATGCTCGGCACAACAATGTCCGTGAAATGCAAAACAATAACAATAATAACGGCAACAACAATGACAACATGTTGCGAATAACTTGCCAGCCCCATAACTCCCTCAGCTGTCCTCCCGCCATCCCCGTCCCATCACATCTTCCACTGTTGCCAACTGCCAACTGCATAGGCGTATTAACATAATGCGCAGCCAACTCAAGTGCATGCTGTGTTGTGTATGTGGACGAAGGCGGTGTTGGTGGGGGGGGAGTGGCGCTTGAGCGGCCTACGTGTCGTATGCGCATTGTGTGCGTCAGTTATCATGCAGCCCCCGCTAAACATACTCCTCTCACAGTCTCTATATCTCCTGCAAATTCCCTGCAGAGTATGTGCAACTGTCGCCTATAACTTTTGTCAGCCCCCGCTTCCCCCTATCTACCACTGCTCCTCGCCTCTCCTTTGCCCACACTAGCTGGCTGTTGTCGTGTTGTTTGTTGTTGCTGTTGCTGTTGCTATTTCGGTTGCTGTTTGATTTTAGGCGCCGCTCGCGCGTTTTGTTTGCTCAACCAACAAAAAGCACTTCTCACTTTCAGTCATAGATACGTTCTGTGTACATATAGTGCTTTTGGGGCCACTGCCACGCCCCACTGTCCTGTCAAGGCAAACATTCACACACATACTCACAGACATACATATATATTCGCACACTTCCATTTTGCGAACGTGAGCGTTTATTTGTTTTGATGTAGCTGTATGTTGATGAAAATGTAAATTTTATGCATTCCATAAAAACTCAAAAGTCGAATCTAAGCTGCTGCCCCACAAATGTGATTATCACACGCAGCATACGCCAGCGCCAAGCAACATACGAAAACAATTTTAACAGCAACTGTGTAGCTCAAAATTTCCAACGAGATTTGTTTAGTTTCTGTAGCATACTTATTGGGGATGCGTTCGGAAGTTGGAAGGGAAATGCAATTTGATAATTTATTTGAGAATATTTTGGGGCTGCCTGTACAGAAATTGATGTTTCAGCAAAACTGTGAGAGTATTCGTGGATCGGTGTGCAGGGGAATCGTCTATGGTTTTCATTTTGCTGCATTATTGTAGCCTTAACCTTAACGAAAAATGCCAACAATTTAACTTAACTTACTTTTTATGTACTTAGTGGCTTGGCTTTTCCGTTAGTTCTTGATGGTATTGTTCCTTGTCGTTGTCTGCAACCACAACAACGACAACAAAAACAACAATAATGCATAAATCCCTTCGTTTACTTAAAACTCTCTCCTACCTCCGAATGCCTCCATATACCTCCTGTTCCTCTTTCCATCAGTTGACTTCGGTTGAGTTCTGTTCACTGTTGTGTGTTCTCTCTGTTATGTCTGTTTTGCCTGCTTTCTGCTGTAATTCGTATTTTGTATTTTGAGTTTTGTGTTTTAGAGCTGCAGCCCAAAAGCCATAAAATTTATGTTGTTTCATTCCTCAATAATTGCATAGCTCGGTAAATTTTAATGCAAGCGGTCATAAATAATTTCGTTTGCTCGACTTGCGCCACAAAATAAATTACGTTGATACGCTAAATAACTACGTAGTCTCTAGATCTACATATAGTACTACAAATCTACAAATACATATATTTACATATATACATATAACCATAAACACTTATGTATGTAGTATAAAAGCCAGTATGGCATTTACCAGCAATCGTCCAACTTACAACTAAAGTGCATTTTTACTTGATATTTTCTTTAACTGTAACCAACCCGTAAACAAATACGAATATATATATATATATACACATATATATATATATATATCATATACTTATATGTGTATGTGTGTGCAACTGCAAAATAACAACAAATGTCTTGGGGGCACTTTGCGTGACTTGGTGTCGGCACGTGACGTCACGCAACATCTTCGAATTGAATTGTATGCATTGCACGCATATGACCCGCACTTGGCCACGCCCACAATATATATCCCTATATATATATATGTGTCTGTATATGTGCATGTGTGTGAAATACCTCTTGATTCCGGATAACTGCAATGCGAACTGCAAATGGAATGGGAACTCGAATCGCAACTGAAACCGAAACTCGGACACAGTTTGCAAAAGCAAGTTAGCGTGATGAGCATGAATCTATCAGCGAAACTCGATGAACTGCAGCGAGGCGATCGACACCTGGAGACGACAGTCGCCTTGTGCGAAATCCGCACCCAGCTGCAGGAGCTGACCAAGTCCGTTGAGAGCTGCCAGAGCGAAGTATCTGAGGTGAGTATAGAGTAGAGTTGAGTAGAGTAGAGAGTTAATTAACACCATAGCATCGAGTCAACATCTAATTACAACAATATTAACTTTGATGTTTCCACTACCATTGCCACAACCATTGCCACAACCTTTGCCACTGCCACTCAGGTCAAACGTGACATGGTAGCTATCAAACATGAACTGGACACCGTGCAGCAGGTCAAGGAGGAGATTGAGGAGCTGCGCGAATATGTCGACAGGCTGGAGGAGCACACGCACAGACGGAAGCTAAGACTTTTAGAACAAGTTTGTAGCTTAAATTATTTGCCATGTTGTGTAATTAAATACTTGAATTTCATTTCTATTCATGTACAAACCAAACACCCAAAACAACACTACACAACTAATACACTCTCACACGCACACGCACACGCACACACCGAAACACACACAACCGTACAACAACCGACACTCGAAAAGTTGTGCTCATGCCTCCGGCTCTCATGAGAGTATCTGTATCTGGACGTGCATCTCGAAATGTATCTGAAACATGGGCGCAACTTTCGGATACCCCAAAACAAAACACAGACGGCTTTGAAGTTCACACAGTTATACTGATTTCTATATGATTTGATTACTTTTCGAATTCAAATATATATTCCAAAAATAAAATAATTAAAAACTATATTCGTTTTATTTCCCCTTAAGTTTTTCACACACATCTTTTGATTTGCCACACAAGTTCATATTAATTATAATTTAGAGACTTGTTTACTTTTAGAATCGTTAGATAAGTAGACAATTGGCATAATCTCTTATAGTATATATATATATATATATATAGTATTTGATTTCTGGCGCACACTCGTTTGCAAAGCGTTTGAAGAACCCGCACAAGCCCAAGCCCAATCATCCCGAGATCCCCATCCTTAAGGTCAACACCGCCGTGCAATACTAATCCTGTGTTCATTGTTTTACAGGGTCTGACCTTCTTCCTCACCTATTCGATATTCTCGGCGGTGCTGGGTATGCTACAGTTTGGCTACAACACTGGAGTCATCAATGCGCCCGAGAAGAATATTGAGAACTTTATGAAGGATGTATACAAGGATCGCTATGGCGAGGACATTAGCGAGGAGTTCATACAGCAGCTATACTCGGTGGCAGTCTCCATCTTTGCCATTGGAGGCATGCTCGGTGGTTTCAGTGGTGGCTGGATGGCCAACCGCTTTGGCAGGTTTGTTGCCACCGAAGATTATATGTTAACAATTATTCCATTACTCTGCAATGATCCTTTCTCTTGAACCTACAGAAAAGGAGGTCTGCTGTTGAACAATGTGCTCGGAATTTCGGGCGCTTGTTTAATGGGCTTCACCAAAGTTAGTCATTCCTATGAAATGTTATTCCTTGGCCGATTTATAATTGGTGTTAATTGCGGTAAGTGCTCCAAATGTGGGAGAGTACATATCCAGTTTCAATGATTCGCATCTCTCTGAATAGGTCTCAATACATCATTGGTGCCAATGTACATCTCTGAGATAGCGCCACTTAATCTACGCGGTGGCTTAGGTACTGTGAATCAATTGGCTGTGACTGTAGGTTTACTATTATCCCAGGTGCTGGGCATTGAACAAATCTTAGGCACTAATGAGGGCTGGCCCATACTCCTGGGCCTGGCCATATGTCCAGCAATATTGCAATTAATATTACTGCCAGTTTGTCCCGAATCTCCCAGATATTTACTAATCACCAAACAGTGGGAGGAGGAGGCGCGTAAAGGTAATAAATCAAAACCATATCCCTAAAATTATAATCCCCAACCGAGATTGTTTGTTGTTAGCATTGCGTCGCCTGCGCGCCTCCGGGTCTGTGGATGAGGACATTGAGGAGATGCGCGCCGAGGAGCGCGCCCAACAGGCCGAGAGCCATATATCGACCATGGAGCTCATCTGTTCGCCAACATTGCGTCCGCCATTGATCATAGGGATTGTGATGCAACTGAGTCAACAGTTTAGCGGCATCAATGCCGTCTTCTACTACTCCACATCGCTCTTCATGAGCTCCGGACTGACTGAGGAGAGCGCCAAGTTTGCCACGATAGGCATTGGCGCCATTATGGTACGTACTCTCCGAGAGATTCTCTTTCCCTATAAATGATATCATTGATTTTTTTGTGTAGGTTGTAATGACTTTGGTATCCATACCGTTAATGGATCGCACTGGTCGCCGAACACTGCATCTGTATGGACTGGGCGGCATGTTCATCTTCTCCATATTCATAACGATTTCCTTCCTGATCAAGGCAAGTAAAGGGGTCGCCATTATCCTGGCCAATTACTTAGATGTGTTTACTTTGTGGAGATGCGATTGGACAGGCATTTGCCTATCCAAATTTTTTCTGAGTTAATACTAGTTACTAGCCTTTGCATACCCTTTCTTTTTTTTTTCTTATTTGTTGGTAATGATTTCTAGTCTCTTAGCTGATGAAATATTTTGAAAACTAATGCTAACCCCAACCTAAACGTATGCGTATATTTATAAATATTTTAATATTGCGATACATATTTTATGCATGAAGTTGTGTAGCCCCCAAATGCGCTCCTGTGTAAATGCGAAAAATATAGCGAAAAAAATAACAACAACAACAGATAAACAAACGAGAGAAATGAAAATAAGTGAAACATGGCATGACAGTTGTCCCGCGCGTATTTCTATAAATTATTGATGTGAGATATGTACAATATATATTTGAATTTATAACAAGTTGAATTTATAGCTGCGCCTCTGCCTCTGCCACTGCCTCTTACCTCCCCTCCTCATGCCTTAGTCTATGCTAGCAATCAATTTACGATACCCCCTCAAGCGTATTATTATATATTATACAGTATATATGTATATGTTTAAATTAGTATAATATATACTATGTATTCTATGTATATATATATGGCATTTACTTTGTTATTTATAGGCTGGCGCTAAGCTGCACTATTTATTAATTTTTTATACATATGAGAACCAGCATATACAATATTTATATTTAAAATATGCCTCAAATGTTGCACATACATCAAATTAATATTCGAGCATGCCGCCTGCATTTACACATTTATTTAAGCCCCATAAATTAATTGTTGGTCAAATTTAATTTTGCATATTTATTTGTTTTGTTTTTCTACAATTTTAACATAATTTATTGATTCACCTAAAAATGCACGTTTATATGCTTGCTGTGTTGTGTCTAGGCTAAGTTGTTGCCCCAATGAGCTGCCCCATCAGATTTTGACGGACAAACATTTGGAGCTACCTTGGTAAAGGACTAAAGGCTCCGCTTCAAATGGACGTGTGGCCAGGGATCAGCTCATTTTGGCAATCGTCCCACTCCCCCTTGACAAGCTATTCTCGACTTGGCAGGCTTTTGCCCAAAGGAAATTAACACACAAACACCCACAGTTACACGAATCATTTAACGAATATGCAATTAATTTATTTACTTTTGAACTTATTTTGAAACTTAATTGGGCTTAACGTACAACTCTTTCTAAATCGAATTTCAAATGGATACGCCATAAAAAATGACACTTTTCACACAAAGTTTGCAAAAGAAAAAAATTATAAAGTTGCCGAGCACCTACAGCAAATGAAAGTTCACACACTTTGCAGATCGCAGTTGAAATTCCAACAGCCAGTGTTGGAAAGTGTACAAAAATAGAGAATAGAGAACACGCGCTCCAATTTACTACCGCTTTAGAGGACACTCTCAATAAACTCGAACACGAACAAGCATTCACACACTGCAGTATCAAGAACCGCTTCGATTTCTCAATAATTTCAATAATTTATTTCAATACAAATAGATTTTTAATCATATAATTAAATTATGTATTTAAGTACTTTAAGCACTCGCCAAAGGTTAAAGGTTACAGCAAAAGCTAAAAACTCAAGTGACAGTTGGATTTTTGTGAAAAGTGCAGCGATGAGAACGAATGGTAACCTCAGCCGCAAACTCATGACCTCCATGAACTCTTTGAGAACCAAGATTCTATCTAGCTAAACTAACTTAAAAGTATCTATTAACTAAGTATCTAAGCAGAGAGTCGTTCAATTCATGCATAAATATGATCAGTTAGACTGGGTTTAAGTTCAATTTAATTTCGAATTATACATATTTACGATGGGAACTCCTTGATTTGATTTGGTTTTGTTTGAGACGAAGAGTTCGTTAAACGATAACATTTCGATTGATTGACGATAAAAACGTAACCCCAAAAGCCTACAAATCATCGAGAATGCGAAAGCTATGCATTTTGTATAGGAGTTTTTTGGTTATGTGCAGGAAATGATCGACTGGATGTCCTATCTGTCTGTGGTGGCCACTCTCGGCTTCGTCGTGTTCTTCGCCGTGGGCCCCGGCTCCATACCATGGATGATAACGGCGGAGCTCTTCTCGCAGGGACCCCGGCCCAGTGCCATGGCCATTGCGGTGCTGGTCAATTGGATGGCCAATTTTGTGGTCGGCATCGGTTTCCCCAGCATGAAGGTAAGTCCAACACTGAAACTATCGATTATTATCTGATTTGTTATAAAAATCACTTCGATTATCATAGACTTCACTGGAGAACTACACATTCTTGCCATTCAGTGTGTTCTTAGCCATATTCTGGATATTCACGTACAAGAAGGTTCCTGAGACCAAAAACAAAACCTTTGAGGAGATCTTGGCACTATTCCGTCACAACAACGGCAGGTATGTTTCTTAGATCCCATTTAGTTACGACAACTCTTTGCTCTGCACACAGCTCATTACGATTCGATAACTAGTTCTGAGAACTCCCTCCTCCATTGATTATGCGTTATTCATCTCGCCTCCACAACCCCCTTCACCCCCTCCCCCTCTTTAGCAGAGCAGTTCACATAACTAACTAACTAACTAACCGTACATATCCAAAAAGTTTATTAACAAGTTCAAAACTAAATCCCAGAAACTGAACCGAAACAGAAACAGAAATGAAATGAAATGAAACCAAAACAAAAGCTGTCTCTTTCTTTGTTAATTATGAAAACTTGGAAGTTTATTATGCGCTGTGCATATGTATAGTATAGTATATACCACATACCTTATGTACAAATGTAATTCACGTATTGTCTTATGTATTATTTTTGGTTGGCACAACGACAACGAACACTCTGAAGTCGTGGCCAAAGTTATTCATTTTTGAATTTGTTGATTTTGTTTTGTTTTGTTTTGTTTTGTTGCACATTGTGTTCCAAATCGACTGAATTGAAAATAATACAAAAACATGTCCATTCTATGTATGCCCGAAAACAAAAGGACATTTCGAGATAGTAGACTGTACGGGTAAGTTGCATGAACTAAGAGACTCTGAATACCAAAACACAATCCGTAAACAAACTAAAAAAATATTAATATCAAGAAATAATAATAATAAAAAAAAACTTAATTAAATTTCAAACTGAAGCGAATCGCTCTTTTTAAACGTAGCTCGTTTTGCTGTCATTTATTAGTTCACTCTAAAGCAACTTTATTGTACATTATAATCGATATTTACAAAAAAAAAAGAATAATAATAACAATATTTAAAATAAAATTTAAATTCGATGAAAGTTTCATAATCTTTCGGCATGTCTGCTTAACTTTCTGCCTGTAATAATCGTTACTTTGTTTCAATTACCAATCCATAAACAGCTATTCAACTGTAAAGTTGAATATAAATATAACAACTATTTAATACCTTCAAGTTCATATTTAGCAAATTGAAATATCAATAAATCAACTTTTTAAATACTATACTCTTTTCAATGCCATAATTATCATAATCAACAATGTTTTGTAACTCTCTCTCTATCTATCTCTTATATATATATATATAAACTTAAATATGACTATCTATTTGTCTCTTTCGCTCATATCACCTCAATCAAAAATCAAAAACCAACAATCAAATTCAATTTCGATTTCAATTTCTGATTCATGCAGCGCCCTTACATTTCAACAATCCCCCCCTCAAGACCACACTGAGTTGTTGTCCTCTCGCTCGCTCGATCTATCTGTCTTTGTCTCTCTCTCTGTTTTCATTGTTCATTCCAAAATAAATTGGTTCGTTTAAAGCACCAAAAATGTTCGATGTTAAGCCAAAAATCTCACTCAATGCACGACAGACATAAAATCTCACAATACACTAACACACTAACAGCATTACAGTACATACATATATGCAGAGAGATTGTATATAAGTATGTACGACAATACTAAAAAGTAGAAGAAGAAGAAGAAGAGAAGAAGTATACTGATTATGTTGGTTGTCCATTTAGTAGGGATAACGACAACAGCAACATCAACATCAACAGCAGCAGCGGCAACGACATTGACAACGGCAACAGCACCTCCACAGCGGACATTGAGATATCGCAATATGAGTCACATGCAACACGCCCCAAAGTGCAGTAAAGTGCGGCATGCACCTGCCAAATGTACAAAGTACTTTGCCACTCTGGCAATACCGTTTGTTGCCAATTTAATTGCCATTTCAATGTATGCGTCTGCCACCGTCTGTGTGTGTATGTGTCTGTGTGTGAGTTGCAGCTGCAGTTACAATCTCTTCAGTCGGAAATCTCTTTTTCTGTTCAATTTCATGGGAGCGAAAAGTTTTGCGAAATGAAATTGTTCGGGGAAAAGTACGTTCATTTGGCAGCACTTGCGATTACTGCAACCATTTGGCATTATTTACTTTATACTTAGTATTTATCATTTAATTTATAAGTTGTAGAATTATAATTTTCAACTTTGTTCCACTTTTTGTTTCGTAATAAATGTTTATTTTTATTAACTTGCAGTTTGAGTTTGGAGTTGGTTTTATTTGACATTTGTTTTAGCCGCGCTTAATAACTTCCAAGCCAGGTTCAACGTAAGCTCTTAGCCCTTTCAGCTCGGGTAAACACACTTAACACATACACACACACACACACACACACACACACACACATGTATACACACGCGCACACACTTATAACTTATAACAAAATGTTGACCCCTTTTACCTGCGTTTGCCAACGTGTCGTATACGCGTTATTTGTGTATTGTCTGTGAAGTATCGAAATTGCTGTCATTAGTTTGCAAAAATTCAATTTAAAATCCGTTTACACTTAAAACATAATCGTAGAGTGTGCGAATTTCAGGAGTATGCTAAACTGCACAAATAGCTTGGAGCCACAAAGTATGAATTCTGGCATCGAGCATGCCGCATTGATGGTATCTGAGGAGAAGACCCAACATGACTCACGTAAGAATCTATAAAAACACGACACTAAAAAAGCATTAGCTAAACTAACTCGTAATACACACAATCACAATACATATATATACGTATATATGAGTAAAGAGAAATGCAATATAAATTTAGTTAATACTACAAACATACTCAAATTTTATTTAATATTTATTTGTTGTGCGAATTCAGTCGAAAATAACATTACACGTATACTAACAAAAAAACAATAACAATTACAGGCACAGTTTAAATTGTTGTCTAGGTAAACAGAGCAAATGTTTAGCCTATCCCTAAACTGACTAAAAATAAACTAAACACACACCTTCAATTGTATAACAGTTCCAATTCAGTTATTGTACACATGTTCAACATGTCGTATTATTAATATTTTTTACTTTGACATTGCGTATTCTCCATGTGAACCCAACTCAAACACAAACACATTTAATGTCTAAAATGATACACATAAAATTACGCATAATCATATACTTTTTATGAATAATTAGCAAACATTTGCAATAACTATTTGCTTTTAATTTCCCAACCAATATTTTTACTAACATCCCGACCATGTCCTGTCATTTGTAATAGTCAACGGTATTGCCTGACT
Source organism: Drosophila quadrilineata (assembly GCA_018150725.1). Classification (NCBI taxonomy): domain Eukaryota; kingdom Metazoa; phylum Arthropoda; class Insecta; order Diptera; family Drosophilidae; genus Drosophila; species Drosophila quadrilineata. The sequence goes on from JAECWN010000323.1 coordinate 10,096,316, forward strand.
CCTGTGTATCAAATATCACACAGAGCATGTCTGTAAATAATCATAATTATTTTAACATACATATTAATTGTAGAGTTTGCTTTTTAATAGCTAAAACAATTTAAATAATATTTGTTTATTTTGCCAATCTGTTCAAGTAATCGAAACTACTGAAAATTATTATTGATATATTTGCTGTAGAATTTTTAGTAGCTGCTTGTTCAAATCTTAGTCATAGCTAATAATTAAATAAAATATATAAGTATTTTTTTTATAAAAATTAAAATAATTCATATTGTTTTTTTTTACATTCGAACTAATTAATTCAACTTATGCATTTATTGAAAAAATCAATCAACAAACAATTCTATGATATTGGCCTATATTAACCAATTGAATCATAATCTAACTGGATTTCTACACTCCACAACAACAACAACAACAACATGAATACCTCCACCAACAACAACAACAATAACACAAATTATAATAACCATATCTACTGTATGTAACCAATTTGAGAACAATATCTGACATATTGGCGGCCAACCGAAAAAAAATGCATGAAAAAATCCAAAAAAAACATATATATAATTGAAATCGAAAACAATTTCTGTGGATATATTTAATAAAGTATTTGGTACGACTTCATTCTCGTTAACGGTTGAAGGCATGGGTCCATATCCGTTAAGCGATAGCACCAATCTCTTGGGTCCAACGTCGGCGAGTTATGCGAGCGGCGGGGTCGGTGGCGGTGGCGGTGTCGCCGGCTCCTCGGCTTGCTACACAAACTACGGTACAAATATACAAACGCCAGTTCCTAATCGAAAATGCTACTACAATGAGTCTGACTATGGCCGAGATGATAACTTTCGCCGGCACTCGGCGCACGGAAGAATGTCATGTAGGTTAACAAAGCACAGTAACAGTAACAGATACAGTAACAGTAACAGTAACCGTAACCACTAATCAAATGCCACTGAACCACATTTCACTGCCCCAAAACAACCACCATCAGCTGGTGGGGTGGGGGCGTAACAAGCCACAAAAGCATTTATATGAAAATGCCGCACGTGCCGCTTGGAAAATCGTTGAACAAACACAAATGCACCCAAAAGCTCGTCAATTAAATGGTTAACAGTAAATTGTTAACATAAGCGACTAAACTAACTCGTTATCTTAACTAAGTCACACTTAAACTAAGACCCAGATGAAAAAAATAACAAAAACAAAATAATTAAAAGCAACCTGCAGACTGCAGATATCTTTCTCGCAAAACGTTGATATATGTTTTCGTAGTTGATTAATTGCTTTAAATAAAATATTTAATTTCCCTTATATGATTATTTGTTTTGTATTCTTTTTATAGTACGCAAGTGAAGCGCGAACTTGGGACCAACCAAATGTAACCAAAACTCTGAATTGGCTAAGTAAAACCATGGCTAAAATGCCGACAAATCCACAATCACACTGACCACAAAACAGCTATTGAAGTGTGCCAATAATGCGCCAAAAAGCACACTATATAAAAACTTAATCTACAGCAACCTCTCAATCATTCACATTTCTTTCACTTTCTCGGCAATTCCATTCAGGGTTGCCCTGAAAATGTCTAGAAACTCGCTTCATTCGTTCATTAATCATCGTTCATAATTTGTATAGAGTAAATAATTCATTTGCTTGAGTTCTTTTAGCCTGCATGACTTGAGAATAATATGTTATAGCGATGCGCATGCGTATTATTGGCATGTACTTATTGCATGCACTGTTCAGAAAACAACTTAAAATGAAACATACTAAATCCAGCCAGAAAACTAACTCAAAATAATGAACAACCAATGAAATATGAATCCCAAAAATGATGAATCCCCTAATCGATATCTCTATTAATTGGTGAAAATTGTTTCAATTTTTTTGTTTTTTTTTTTTTTGTATTTTTTCGTCGGCGGCTATTTGCTTTTCGTAGCTGCATCCGAGCGATTTTTAGACGGCGGCCGAAGTACACACCAGGGCCGGAACGCTGCCTCTGTGCCCCATCACCTTCGTCAGCAAGCACCTGTCTGCCAGAACAGCGGGCCTTGACTGAGGAACGCCTCACCTCCTGAAACTGCCAGTGTACGTTCAACGAGTCGCGCTGAGGATCATCAGCAACAGCAGCAGCAATCCTCCGCCGTACAGCCACAGTCACATCAACAACATCATCAGCCCTGTTATACCACCCACGAATACGTACATTGTAGCTATGAGAAGGATATCGTATGTGATCAAGCGCCGCCGGCATCGCAGCCACCGCACAACCAGCATCACCAGCATGAGCCGCCACAGTCACAGCCACAGTTACAGTTACAGGAGACGGTCTCCATTCTCTCGCACTGCCATCAGCAATCATCGCAGCCACGGAAGCACAGCCACAGTCACAGTCCTCATCCTAGTCGCCACACATCTCCGCACAGTCATCATTCGCATATGGGACAGGGTCAAGCTCAAGGTCCGCAGCAACCCCAAACCCAATCACAGTCGCAATCACAATCACAATCCCACTCTCATCATCATCATTATCGTCGCCGACGTCGTCAGCACAGCGTCGCTGCTGTTGGTGGCAGCGGCAGTTTGCCAGGCGCCCACACCCCCCACTCCTCATCCGGTGGCGGGCACAACAGTTCGCGGCATGTGTGCAGCAGTCGACGTCATCGCTCTGTGACGGATGTGTCCTGCAATTCGATCAACGCCTGCCAGGATGTCGCCTGTGCCGATCGAGAAGTCCAGGAGATTATGGTACGTAAGTCCTGCTGCAGTGCATCCCGCACAGAACTCGCCCAGTACTTTGCCGAGGACCTCTACGGATCATCCTCTCGTCGGCCCAGCTCCTGCTGCACCAGCTCCGACTATTGCTACCAGACCGACTCCACCAGCCTCTACGGTTCACGGTCCTCGCTAAGCCGCAACAACTCCATCAAGTCGGCCTCGGCAGCGATGCGGAAACAGCAGCGCCTGCAGGCACGCCAGCCCAGCTACACATCCATATCGCTGCGTGGCCTCAACTCCAGTCGTCCCAACAGCCAGCTTGGCTCGCTGACCTCCATCTTCGATCGGGCCAAGCAAATTGCCGCCGAGAGCAAGTTCACGGAGCAAGGCGAGCAACGACCGTCAGCTACGACACCCTCGCATAGTTCCACACTGGAGCGTCAGAGTTCAAAGGGTGCCCTGAGCAATGATTTACCCGAATACGCCTGCTCCCCGTCGCCCATACGTTGGAGTTTCCTTGCCGATGGCAAATCCCCCACAGAGTTTGAGCTGGAGGGAGCTGTAGGTGGAACAGCTGAGACAACAGACGGAACGGCCGAGAAGGTGGATGCCTGGCATGTGCCCGAGCCGGAGGTGAAGCCGTGCCGCAAGCTGACGACCAACGCGGACAGCAGCAGCAGCTGGAAGAGCACCCTTTATGATGAGGGGCCGAGCACGTCGGCGGCGGCCAGGAAGCGACGCGGCAGCAACTATCATTGTGAGTTCGAGGAGTCGACGACGGTGTTATTCCATCAGGATCAGGAGGGCGAGTCCTATAATAATTGTTGCAACAACTACATACAGTGCAACACGTATCTGGATCAGGATCTACAGATAACCAGCGAGGATATACATCAGTACTTGTCCAAGGGCAATCCGACTGTGGGCGATGTACTCAACAATTCCAAGAACTATCCCTTCCAGCCTAGCAATGCACTCGAGTTCCAGTACAAGAACAACTTCCAGCAGGGCAACAACAACAGCAACAACAACAACAACAATACCAACACCACAAATACCGCCTCCAGTGATGCGGATGAATGCTTCCAGCGGTACGAGCGCAGTTACCACAGCAGCTCCAGCAAGGAGACGAATCTGAACCAGAATGCCAGCGGGTCACAGGCCACCGGAACGCAACCGATGTCCCCAAGCCACATCAACCTATCTAGCAGCAGCAACAACATCAATATTGTGTTCAGCACCAGCAGCAGCAACAGCCAGGAGCGGAATGCGAACGAGGTGAAGTTCATCAACAATAGGGCGGGCGAACGGGAGCCGGCGGAGGTTAGCTCGGAGGCACATCATGCCGGTTATCTGCCGTACACGTATCCCAGCTACGACTACACCAACATGTCGGGCAACTCGCACTTCGAGAAGCCGCTGGGCATCGATGAGCTGCCCAAAGAATTCACTGGCGTACACTTGGCGGATGGTGGCGGTTCCACGACCAGTGAGCATTCCTCCTCGCTGCACTTCGACTCCTTCGATGCCGCCTCGGAGCACAATTTGCTATCGCAACCGATGTCACCGGGTTCACCGTCCTCGGCATCAGTGAATCCTGCTGGCGATGGTTACATCCACTTGCATCACTCCCATCTCGAGCATCAGCAGCATTATCATGGCCAGTACACGCAATCGCACCACCACTCGCAACCGCACAGCCACGCCCACGCCCATCATCATAACAGCACCATCACCAGCACAAGCACTAACAACACCAACAATTGCACTGGCAACTGCCCAGGCAGCGAGCACTATGGCAACTCCGCAGACCACCTGACCGAGGAGCAATTCCGGCTGGGGAGTGCCCTGAAGAAGGTGCGCAAGCGTGCACGCAAATACACAGAGTTTCTGCGCAAGAAATAAGTTGGGACAGAGTCCTGCCTGCTGAGTCCCTAATACGAGTATCCTCTGCTCCATCTGCAGATTCGCCATATTTTGGACGCAAGTATGTCGTCGTCTCGAAGGCTGCACATCCGCGCCGCTCGCAGAGTCTGGACGAGAATTAGCTGCCAATGGAACCACACTTCAGCTAAGACTATTCATAAAGCAATAACATTAAACATTAGACATTTGTTCATTAATTTCCTCACACATGAAATCGCATAATTAAAATTAAATTAAATTTTTACACTGCCAAACAAAGAAAATTGTTGATAAATTTAAACGAAATTAAGATTTATTTGTGTTAAGCCAAATATTGTAATGTGAGATGGAAACAACACACACACACACACACAATCACACTCTAACACATACACATGCATAGATGTATGTATATGTGAAGATGCGGCAAGGCAGCGACTTGAGGAAGAGGAAGAGCAACAACAGCAACAACAACGACTATTTTAATGATGAAATACCTAAGCCAACAGTGCGTATACATAATAAGTAAATGAACATTTGTATATTCGATTTAAAGTTTAAGTACAGGTTTTGAATTTGCATACATATTTAAAATTACCAATTACGAAATACAAAATGCAACTGCAAATGCAAATAATAATGCACAACTATCCCAAACTAAACAACAAAGACATAGTTATTAATTTAAACAATACATTTAAATAGTATTCGTAAGAGATCTAGTTCGATATGGATATGGATCGGAGATCGAAGTGCGAAGCAGCGCTAAAAAAAAACATTTAGAGTTTCAGCAAACTGCAGCATAAACAGCAAACAACAGCAAAATATTAACAATTAATTAATAAATTAATAAACAAAAAAAAAAAAACATATTTAAGCAAAACATATGCGATTGCAAAAGAAGACAACAACTGTAGCTGACACATAGTTAATCAGTAAGTTAAACTAATCGTAATTAACAACTAATTACCAACTTATGAAATTATATATAGTAATATGTTAAGACAACATACGAGTTTAGGCAGGTGTAATTATTGATTTAGTATTTATTTAGTATTTTATATGCGCATTTTTTATGGTTGATGTTGAACAAGTTTCTTCAGGGACTGCTTGCAATTTATGTATAAGCAATAAGCTCAATTTGCTCAATAAAAACAAAAAAAAAATATATTATAATTTCATTAATCATTTCCCATAAATCATTTCCCAATTATTTTACACTTTTCAGTTTCTTTGTTTATCGGTAGTTTTTTTATGTCTTCAGCTAATTATGATTCAAATTGCATTGATCCCAACAACTGTCTTCCAATTGTATTTTATAAAATATTATTATCAATTTGAATTTCATCAATCACATACTCATTTCATTTATTTAGAACATATGTATAATTAAATTAAATTCAATTTACTTAAATCGAACGTACCTTGCGTGACAAAAAGAAAATAAATATACTAAATGATAAGATGAACAATTGTACATAATTGCTGTTAATTAATCAGTAAATTAATTTACAGTACGAGCATAACTTTAAATTAAAAATTACAATTAATATTGTATCATTTGTAGTTATTAGCTGAATAATCATTAACAAATAGTCAACCGGAATAATAAATATAAATGCACTGCCAACAAAAGGTTTTATGTAAAACAACAACAACAACAACAAAAACAACAGCAAAAATAGTTGCGACGATAAATGAAAAACATAAAAAAAAAGAAAATAACGAAGAAAACTAAAACAAAACTTAATAGAAATAAAATAAAGACAAAAATGCATAAACTGATGTAAATATAAGAATGAATACATATAGAAAAATCATAGACATTTTTTAAAGGCACATTAATTAACGAGGAGCATGCAATTTGCAGATTTTTTACATTATTTTAATGAACTAAGTAACTAAATAAATAAATTAATTGAAAAACAAACAAACAAACAATAATGAGTTAAATTACAAATTCTTAACAACAAAACAAAATTTGATGCCAGCAGCGGCAGCGATTTTGTAACAAAATCAAAAGACAAAATGTTAACATTGCAAAAAGTTTAAAGTAAATAAATTAAAAAATAACTTAAAAAAAATATATGAAATTAAAAAAAAAAAAAAATTGAATGATTACAGTAGAAACACTAAAATGGACTACGAAACGATGTTAACTGGTTGTGAGTTTCATCTGATAAACAGCTGAGATACTTTCTGCATCTTCTGCTGTGAAAAGTATCTGAGGTGCATATCATTTGAGCCGAACTAGTCTAATGTTGTGTGCATTATTCTAAATGTAAATAACAACAACAACAAAAACTAAGTTAATTAATGCCCATACACAACACACACACACAAAGACACACACAAAAAGACACTTGCAACCAAATAATTATGCAATTTAATAAAAGAAAAAAAGTTCATAAAACAGGCAACTGGAATACAATTTAAAAGTTCACAAATTACACACACGAATAAAAGAAATGAAAACTTTACAAATCGATTTATGATAATCAAGAAACACACAGTTGAATGCATTGCAAACTATGAGCAACAATTAGACAACAACAACAAATGAAATGCGTATAAGAAATAAAATGTGAGAGCCGTTTGAAGTATATAGTATAATTAATGAAATTATAGTGCGATCCATAGACAATTTGAGGAAGACCATTTCACAACATTATGTACCCCTTCCTTGCCCATCAATGAGGTTTGTTTTTTACAATTTTTATAAATAGATATTTGTTATATATGATAGTATGATTTAACAAATTGCACACGAAATAGAAAAAAATACCGAATTCAAATTGAGGTTTGTTCTAGAATTTGTCATAACAATATATAGTTGTGTACATAACTAGTTAAAAATATTGCATTAAAAACAGCACTTATCTTAAGTATTTGAAAACATATAATGGTGACACATACACTAGCACACACACACATACAAACACACAGACACCCTCAAGGTATTAGTATGAATATTGCGTTACTTAAAATTTGAAATGAAAATGGCAATGAAAATAATAATTAACATAATGATATGCAACAATAAACTTGGACTTAGGTATATAATTATGAATTTAAATTATTTTTAGCAAAAGTGAAAGAAAAAAAAACCAAAGGATAAACATTAAAGACAGAGAACATACATAAATGACGGCAACTCGAAAGAAACACTTGAAAGCAAATTTAAAGAGAATAAAAACTTATTGAAATTAAATTGATGAATTAAGTAAAAATAATTGCTCAATTTAGCAAAGAGTATAAATAAAGAATTATACGTTAAGTAATAATTTCAAAAAACCATAGCATTTCTTATTTCATCATGACTGTTGTTTCCTGGGCATACCAACGCCTCCAAATATGCAACATTTTTTGCTAGAGATACTGATACCAGCAGCAGATTTATCGATAACTTCCTGTGAAAATCGCCACTCCCAGCGAACTATTTGGTAAGTTTTCAACCACCGTGACATTCACGGACATTGCGCATGTCCTGGTCACGTCAAATTTACACTCCGCCAGTGCACTACATAGTATACACTTCGAGTGGGGATGCAGCAAACGGAAAACTAATCCAAGATGAAAAAATTGAAAATTTGAAATTCGAAAAGAAAATGTTGAGTGCATTGCGTCGCAAATTTCGGTTAGGAATGCAGCGCACGGTTCTCATTGCGGTGCTGCTGGCAGTCGGCCTCTTCAGCTATGCTTTCCTCAATCTATCCTTCTGTTTCAAGCTCATGTCCCACAGGAGTCTCACCCACATGGTGAGTACCCATCAAATTACTGAAACTATCCGAATTCATGAGTATATGTTTTTTGCAGTGCAAGAAGTATGAGCACCGTGAGTACAGTGGATCTCTGTGTGAGGAACTGTGCGGCACCCAGTCCAATTTCGATAATTTTCAGTGTCCATTGAATGACATGAAAACCATTTTGTTTACGGCGGAAAAAAATGGAGACATGTATGCGGTTAAGGTAGGTCAGTTTGGCATTCGAACATTGGGTTGTCATGACAACCGTTTTCCCACTACCCCCAACCTCTAGTTGGCAAGGCACAATGACGATGACCTGAGCTGGACGAACAGCAAGGGCGAGTCTATATATCCCAAGATCGAGGAGTTCCACGAGATAGTCAAACTCCATATCATACTCGCCTACAATGTGACACTGGATGATAATATGGTATTTATCCCCCAGAGACGTGACTTTTGTTGATATACTCTAAACGACCTTCTTATAGATTCGAGCCCTGGTGAATCAGGAGATAGCGGATAATAATTCCCAACAAATGGTGAGCTTTTGGCGTCTCTTCAAGGACAACAACTACATGATGGGTAAACTCTTCGATGAGGAGTCCGTATTCCCCGCTGTCTTGGGCTCTTGCGGTCCTTACTATGCCACCGAAGGATTGGAAATTGTGCAGGCCAATCCAAGTGTCATCCAATATTTGTGAGTACCCCAATACATTCTTTATATCTGGTTGGCTAATTACTATTATTGATCCACCGGGCAGTGCCTCGAATCGCCAGCAGCGCCTCAAGCATGCCCTTAACATCATGGAGTACATGTTTAGACTGGAGGAAATGAAACCGGAGCCACTGAGAATGTGTAAGATGCAAGTAAGTCGGTTTGGTCTGACACCGGACAGGCGCCTCAAGTACCAAACCGCTGAGCATGTCTATGTCGAGAGTCAGCTGGACAAGCGTATGTCCAATGGAGCCAAATGCCACGCCAACCAGGACTGCAACTTCCATTCGTGTCGTGGACTCTGCGATGTTGATCGTCAGGCCTGCACTCATATCCAGCAAAACAATAATTTTCAGATATTTTGCGAGCACGTGTTGTTGGGCAGCGGCACTTTCCATCCGGGACTCTTGAGCGGCATTCGACTGCCCCGCTCCCTCCAGAAGCTTGTGAAAATGTGCGTGCAACCGCCAAAGGATCATCAGGTGCCGGATCGACGACAAGCACCTAACTTGCAGTTGGCACTGAGACTGTACAATGAACTCAAGCAGCTGCTGCAAGCGGTAATCACAGCGTCTGGAGCAGATGTCGAAGTGGAGTCGGAGGCACCACGCTTGAAGCAGCGTGGAGGCACCTAAAGTAAAGTAGTAGTTGAATTGAACATTTCCTGCTGATTGAGGCTTGCTCAGTAATTTTGTAGTCGTAGCATTTTTACAGAAATTAGAGATTAGTTTTAATTAATAAATTATTGAAATCAATATAAGTAGCATTAACATAAATAAAATCCATTTTTTAATATATGATAAAAAGCGGCATTCCATGGTTGTTTCTCTTGGTTTTGTTTTATTTTTGTGTTTTTTTCATGTTTTTTTTTTTTAGTTTTAGTTTCATTAAATCATTGTTTCATAAATTGCAATAATTTTGTGGCCTATTGTTAAGCTTTTGTTTGGGATCAATTGTGGTTTCCCGTTGCAACTTATTTTGAGTTCTTGATCAATTTCTCTCATTGAAATGTGTCAATTTTGAGCGTTAAGTTAAAATTTGAATTAAAATGTTGAATTGTGGCCAAAGTAAGTGTATTCCAAAAAGAGTTACATACATAAAATTGTGTTGATTAGCGTTTATCACATTGACATTTTAAGTTGTTGTTGATGTTTTTTGTTTCGTATTAAATTTCCTTCTTTTTTTGAATCGATTCGAAATCGATTATTTTTTTGAAAAGTACAGCGTGCACATATCTTATTGTTAATAATTAATTAAATTAGTTGTTGATACTCTGCATCTTTGCATTTAACATCAGCATTCGCATAGTTTTCTGGGGGGGCACTAATTAAATATTAATTTTTAGATTTTTATTATAATAAGTTAACGTATCGTTATGGACGCTTCTCAACTTTAAGGTTCAGATGCGGCATAACTTATAATTGATACCCTGTACCCATAGTGCAAATGGGTAGCATGTGGCATACATTAGTTCAACTATTTTATATTCTGTGTCGATCGAATCATATCTTGCATAGGCATCTCTTGTTAATATTAATATTAGATTTATAAGGATTCTCAGTTATATTATTATATTATTTTATTTTGATCTGCAACCAAAGTTCACACATAGATTTTTTAAATTTTTTAACTGTGGCAGATTTTCCGAAACGAAATTAATTTGTTAACTTCGTGTTTTGATGTAGCCATATTTGGGTTTCAATATTATTATTATCAATTAGGCCGCTTAGCAAAGTTAATATATATTTTTGAAAGCTCCTTAAAGCCATTTTCCAATTAGTTTTTAGGTTTCTTGCTTTTATTACAATAATCAAGATGTTTTGAGTAAATTATAAAAAAGAGTAGAAAAATCTAATTGATATTATATTAATGTTTCGTGTTTGCAAAAAGTGCCCTATGCGCTCAAAAATTACCGATTCAAGGTTCGATTTTTCTTTATAATTTAGTTTAGTTATAGTTTTAGGTTTAGATATAGATTTACCTTATCAAATTGTTGTTGCTTTTTTGTTTAATATGCATTCTCTTAATCAAAGTACAAACAAAATTCTCTCTCTTTAGCAATACAATTTCTAAAAAAAAACATAAATGAAACGTTCGACTTAAACTAAACTCGAAGGGATTCGCTTACAGACTGTATATAGTAGGTATTACAATGAAGGGGAGGCAGATAGGGGAAGCGTAAATGATTTATAAACATATCGAAAAGGATAAGGATAAGTCAACTGCCTGTCTAATTGTAAATTTCCAAAATGTCAAAATGTGAGTAGTTGTGTGTATACGTATGTAAATTGAGTGTGCTTGTGTGTTGTGTGAGTGTTGTTCTTGTTTCTTTGTTTACATGTGGATGTGTAAATATGTTGCAAGTGATAATTCCTTCTGTAATTGTCTTTATGCCGTTGTGGGCGACGCGGCAGCAGCGGCCGTATTGGTCAAAATGGGCGGATGCGTGGCATTCACCACCCGACCGGGTGTGTTGGCATTCTCCAGGGTCTTCGAGTGTTGCAACTGCATCAGATAATGCTGCTGGGTGGGCTTGTGCAGCGCCAGTTGGGACAACGCCTCATCAATGGTAAACCATTGACGTTTGCGTCCAATGCTGCGCGAATCCTCCCATTCGTCAAGCTCCTGGGTCACATTCATTACAAACACCTCCGTGCGATGCATATGATCATTGTTCTGAATAGATAAAATTATACAATTTAATATTCCCTAGTCGTCGTTTTCATATATTGATTGAAGTTTCATATATATTTTATAGCTAACTAATGCTCCTACTTATTACTAATAGAACCCAAGAGTAACTTATTGATATAAGAATATTTTAGCACACTAAATTTTAAAAGTTCTCTGGACATACGTTAAAATGTAAGTGACTTCAGAAGTTATGTCTTGGGATTCTATAAAGAATAGTTTGAGTTTTAAAAATACAATTTTTAAACTCATTACTTTCATATTGAATAATTTGATACAGCAAAGTAAAATAGTTATTAACTTATATTTGACCAACTAATGTAATAAGCGAAAACTGTAGCTCACCTCGAAGACTCCTAGGCATCGTCCGAGACTGCCAACAACACCGGCCTCCTCGAGAACCTCACGGACCGCTGTTACCGGCGGTTCCTCCTCCGGCTCAACACCGCCACCTGGCACAATCCATAGCTCCGGTCTGCGCGAGGAAGTCACCAGCAGGACCTGCAATAAATATTTGTCGATGAGGATCAGCATGAAGGACATCAAGTTAATCAACATACCTCCGCTTCGGTCTCGGAGCGCACACAAATGCATGCGGCGCGTCTCCGAAAGCCATCCTTATCATAGATTCGAGTGGAGTTTGGTTTCTCCTTGACCATCTATAATTATAAATAGATATCGAGAGATAGTGTTAAGTGGGGCGATTGACAGTAACAACAGCAACAAGAAAATCAAATGGAAAGCTAAGAAAGGCAAAAACTTGGCGCATACTGATAAGGCACGGGTTATATTTCGTTTATTGTTTTTGTTTTTATCTGTTCGTTGCTTTCGCATTTAATTTAAATGTGCGCGCAGCACATGAACATGAGAATCGTGATTCCGCGTTATCAGACACCAGCGATTGAGAGCGCGCCGCCGACAACTGCAGCCCACAACCGGCTTATCAACAACATGCCTGTGTGTGTATGTGTGTGTGGCTGGGTACCGTTTCCCGCCTATGAATTAGCGGTGTCATGAATGATGATTGAAAACGCTTTGGCAATTTTATTTTCGCCAACATCTGGATCTCTGTTTGGAGCTTACCTTTGAGTCTTGTAAGTACGTCGGCAATGAACGTTGATAGCGGACTGCTTAGGCACTTTATACGCAGAGAAAGAGCAACAGAGACGCTTACTCTCTTCCTCTCACTGTGACTCACTCTCACTCACTCACTCGCTCGCTCGTTCGTTGGTTCGCTTGCTCTCGGACTTCTTCCTCCTTTGCTGCGTTTGCAACAAGTGTGTGTTTGCGTGAATGCTGCTGCTTCTCTTGTTTTTGTCTTACTCTTGTTCTTGCTGTAGCTGCTGCTGCTGCTGTGTTTGTTGTTGCTGCTGTTGTCTTATTGCGCTCTGACAGCTGCACTGGGAGCCGGTCGCTGGTTGGTCTCGTGCCGCTTTTGCAGGTGCTTTTTGGTGGCTGCTGCGTCACAGTCACAGTCACAGCAAAGTAAATATGTATGTATGTCAATTGTGTGATTGTGTTTGTGTGTAAGAGTTAAGCTTGTGTATGTCAGTGTATGTGTATTGTTGTGGTGAAGTATTAACGAAAAAAGAACTGCGCGTCGGTGTCGGTCGGTTCAAAGAAGAAGAGATGTGGGGAAATCGAGAGAGAGAGAGAAACAGAAACACAGAAACAGAAAACTTGTTGAAATTATAATACAAAAAAAAATAATAATAATAATAAAACGAGTACAAGAATGAAGAGGAAATAAAGCGCAGACAGGGCAGAATTATTTAACTACTTTGCAATGGGTGCATGTTGTTGTTTGTTGGTTTTGGTTGTTTGGTTCTGTATTGGTGTTGGTATCTTGTTTTTGCTGTTGTTGTTGTTGGTGTCTCACTTCTGTCTGCTTTTTCGTCGCGTTTTCCGAATGCTTTGTTCAGTACTGTTCTCTGTTGAATTTTCCTCTACTCCCGCTGCTGCTGCTGCTGTTGTTGTGGTTGTTGTTGTTGTTGGTGGTATTGCTGTTTGTCTCTGGCTCCGTTCTGTTTGTTTGTGAATTTCGCCGGATTTTGGCTTTTTCACAAATTTGTTGCAATTTGAGCGAGACGCACGAACAGCTGGGCCTTATCTGAGCACAAAACATGCGTTTTCCATTTTCTCGCACCTAACACGCCCCGAAAATGGTGCCGTCTTAGCTGAGCTAAAACACGCTTCACTTCTCAATGAAAAACCGAAATAATTTAATGCGGCTACGTTCGTTTGCCTTTAGTTCACGTTAAATCCCAATTATATTAACAATTTCACGAATGTTGCATCGGCGAATAGCTCAACAAAGAGGACACCGCAAACCAGAGAGACCATAACGTTGCGATACGTAAATGCCAACAATAATGTAAGTTGGCAGCACCACTCAGCTACATTTAAGTGGTTGGCAACAGTATGCTGCCAAAAAGCCTGCAGATGGCGCTGAAGTGCATTTAGCGTTGCGCGCACATTTTAAAATTCTTTCAGCAAATATTTTCATACATATATAATTTCTGCTTATAATAATGATTCGCATAATTGGAATATATATAAGTTTTGGGGATGCCAGAATATGCGATTCCTATGTCAAAATTCAACTTCTAAGGGTTCGAACTTCTGGAGGGTGCCAGGTAATGAAAATTACGGTTCAAAATGTTAAATTTTCGATATTGAAATTTTGGTACCGTTCGATCAGAAATTTCAATACCTTGAATTTGGTGTATAAATTTTGAATTTTGGATGATTTTTGAAAAAGTTATGGCATTTTAAAGATTGGAGGGAGCCACGACATGAAAATCATGGTTCAAAATTAGAGTTGTGAGTGGTCAAATTTTCGAATATGAGATTTTGGTACCGTTCGATCAGAAATTTCAGTACCTTGATTTTGGTGTATAAATCTTGAAATTTGGATGATTTTTGAAAAGTTATGGCATTTTAAAGATTGGAGGGAGCCACGACATGAAAATCATGGTTCAAAATTAGAGTTGTGAGGGGTCAAATTTTCGAATATGACATTTTGGTACCGTTCGATCAAAAATTTCAATACCTTGATTTTGGTGTATAAATTTTGAAATTTGGATGATTTTTGAAAAAGTTATGGCATTTTGAAGTTTGGAGGGAGCCACGACATGAAAATCATGGTTCAAAATTAGAGTTGTGAGGGGTCAAATTTTCGAATATGACATTTTGGTACCGTTCGATCAGAAATTTCAGTACCTTGATTTTGGTGTATAAATTTTGAAATTTGGATGATTTTTGAAAAAGTTATGGCATTTTGAAGTTTGGAGGGAGCCACGACATGAAAATCATGGTTCAAAATTAAAGTTGTGAGGGGTCAAATTTTCGAATATGAGATTTTGGTACCGTTCGATCAGAAATTTCAATACCTTGATTTTGGTGTATAAATTTTGAAATTTGGATGATTTTTGAAAAAGTTATGGAATTTTAAAGATTGGAGGGAGCCACGACATGAAAATCATGGTTCAAAATTACAGTTGTGAGGGGTCAAATTTTCGAATATGAGATTTTGGTACCGTTCGATCAGAAATTTCAATACCTTGATTTTGGTGCATAAATTTTGAAATTTGGATGATTTTTGAAAAAGTTATAGCATTTTGAAGTTTGGAGGGAGCCACGACATGAAAATCATGGTTCAAAATTAGACTTGTGTGGGGTCAAATTTTCGAATATGAGATTTTGGTACCGATCGATGAGGAATTTCAATACCTTGATTTTGGTGCATAAATTTTGAAATTTGGATGATTTTTGAAAAAGTTATAGCATTTTGAAGTTTGGAGGGAGCCACGACATGAAAATCATGGTTCAAAATTAGAGTTGTGTGCGGTCAAATTTTGGATATTGAGATTTTGGTACCGATCGATGAGGAATTTCAATACCTTGATTTTGGTGCATAAATTCTGAAATTTGGATGATTTTTGAAAAAGTTATGGTATTTTAAAGTTTGAAGGGAGCCACAAAATGGGTCTCTTGGGTCAAAAATCAACTTTAATGGGTTCAAATTTTCGAATATGAGATTTTGGTACCGTTCGATCAGAAATTTCAATACCTTGATTTTGGTATATACATTTTGAAATTTGGATGATTTTTGAAAAAGTTATGGCATTTTGAAGAACAAAAATATTGAAAATTTTGTTCGATTCTGCACTTTGAAACTTAAAATAAGATATTAGAAATAATCAGCTTTAACTGTTTCTTCCTTTTTTTTTGATTTTGGAGTAACTCCCGTTACTTGAACTCTTGCCAACAATATGGCCAACAAAAAGTGCGTTATTGCAGAAGGGGTGGAAGAGCACGTTTTATGGCCAGATCTGGGGAAATTTGGTTTTTGTGTTTGTTTCAGTTGCTGCCTCTGCGATTCGCTTCTAAGCTTTTAATGCAACTACTTAGCGCAGGGAATCCCCCTCATTCTTCTTCTTTTGCTCTTTCTCTTTTGCCCCTGACTTTTTGTCTCCGTGTCTAGGCAGGAGGCAACTCGCATGTCCTTGGAGCTCGCCTTAAACATTTACTGCCAGTCGCGACACATTGGCTGCTCCATCACCCCCCCTCTCTGCAACCATGAAGTGAGATCCTTGCCGCTTTTTGCTGCCGTTGCAAAGGCAAATTGCTTATTTCTTAATGCAATTCCATTTCCTTTTTGGCTTTCTTAGACATTCTCCATGAAGAGCTATATATATGTATATATGATTTTAAATGAATTATGAGTCCGAGTTTTTCTTTTCGGGTGTCGTACGGACGTGTCCAAGCAGAAGTGTTAAACTGTTTAACACGCATTTCATTCATTCAATCTTGTCTCTTCGTTATCTCTCAATTTTGCTCCTTTTCAGAGTTTTCCAATTTTGCACTTTTCCACTTTTGCTTATTTTTGCAGCTCATAAATTAAACTCGATTGATTTCTGCCTATAATGACATTTTTTTTGTGTTCGCTGCTCCTTTTATTCTTGCGACTCAACTTGCCACGCTTTGTTGCACATAAATTCATTGTCATAAATTTGCAATAGGCGTCCTCTTGGCTGCCAAAACTTTGTCTATTTGATGCGTCCGGCGGCCACAAAACGAATCAACTGCAAAAATTTACAATTTCTGCCAGGGCTGCAGCAATATGCAGGGCTGGAAATTATTGAAAAACTTGTGAAAATGATAATCTGCTCAACATAAACATATTTTTTCAACAGTATTAATATTAAAAAATATATAATAAATTTAATATTCGCAACAGATTTTAAATTAATAACTTCAACATATTATAATTTTTTGAACTAAATTTAATTTAATTAATAAAATTTCATTTAAGATTTAACTTCAATAAATTTTCAATTTTGACCCATTTTGAAAACTTCCTCATCTTTGAGAAACCATAACTTTTCCACACATTAACCGATTTTATATATTTTTGGAGTTCTGGATAAGGTTTAGATCATATTTTAAATCGGTATCAAATGTTTATTACATGTATCGAAAGATATGGTAAGGAAAGTGAAAATTTGTAATAGACCTGTTTTTGGGTACAAAAAATTGAGACTTTTGCAACTTTGAGAAGCCATAACTTAGTCAAAAATCAACCGATTTTCAAAATTTTTGCATTTCTGTCAATGGTTTTGATCATATTTGGGATCTACATCAAAAAATGATCCAAACTGTCAGTTTTAAATTTTGACCAATTTTTGGCGATTTTTGCATACTAACCCCTTGAAAAATGTCAAAAATGTGAAAATTCTAAAATCGAAATTTTTTGTGCCCAATCGATTTATGGCATCAAAATGAGTATAAAAATCCTCACCGCACTTGATTTGGACCAATATTTTAGAAATTATGGCCACATTACTGAAAAATGGTCAAAAACAGCTTTTTGAGCATAAAACGAAATCTTCGTCATCTTTGAGAAACCATAACTTTTCCACACATTAACCGATTTTATATATTTTTGGAGTTCTGTATAAGGTTTAGATCATATTTTAAATCGGTATCAAATGTTTATTACATGTTTCGAAAAATATAGTAAGGAAAGTGAAAATTTGTAATAAACCTGTTTTTGGTACAAAAAATTGAGACTTTTGCAACTTTGAGGAGCCATAACTTAGTCAAAAATCAACCGATTTTTAAGAATTTTTTATTTCTGTCAATGGTTTTGATCATATTTGGAATCTACATCAAAAAATGAGCCATACTGTCACTTTTAAATTTCGACCCATTTTTGACCATTTTTGCATACTAACCCCTTGCAAAAATGTCAAAAATGCGAAAATTCTAAAATCGAAATTTTGTGTGCCCAATCGGTTTCAGGCATCAAAATGAGTATAAAAAACTTTACCGCACTCGATTTTGACCAATATTTTAAAAAATATGGCGATAATACTGGAAAATTCATTCTCATTTTTATCCCCTTTAAAGTCGTTACGATTATTTCCTCTACTTTAACTCTTGGAGTCTCTCCTCGTTTTGTCCTTCTCTGCGGTATTCTCTTCTCACTGCCATCATCCCCACTTTCTGTTTATTCAACTCCTCCTCTATGTTGCCCACTGTTGTACTGCTTTTTGTGGTCAACGCCTCTTCCTTTCTTTCTTTCAAATTTTTTGTTTTGTTTTGTTTTGTTTTTCATGCTCTGCTTCGCAACTGTCGTTTATTGCGCATACGTCGCGTTGTACGAACAACTTCTTGCATTTAAATGAACTTTGGTCTGAACTTTGCAGTACTTATTGCTAATTGACTGGACAGAGGATGAACACTAAGGGTAGGTGGAGGGGGGTGCGTTGGCTAAGGGTTGCAGCGGAAGAGGGGAAGAAATTCAATCAACTCGAGTCATTCAAAGGCAATTCCAAGCTGCTGACTGCAGTTGTTGCAGGTGTTGATCCGCTCATTAATTGACTATTGCTGCCATCAGCAGCAGAAGGAGCAGCAGCAGCAGTTGCTGGCGTGTTGCACGTGCAGCAAATGCTCAATATGCCGACTGTGAGGCACGTTGCACATAGGTTGCCACATATTGTTTCAATTCGGTTTTTGTTGTCGTCGCCACTCGCATAACAAAGGGGCACCTACAAACGCAATTTGGCAGCAAATTTACCAAACAGAGGACAACATAACAGCAACAACAACAGCAGCAACAACAACATTAACAACAACAGCAATCAACATGGAGTTGCAACAACAATGACCAGCCAGAATTATACAATTTATGCGATTTACGAGCTAGCAGCAAAAAGCTGCTTCTTCTTCAGCTTCCAAGTCCAAGCTGCCAGTTGCCATCTCTCTCACTCTCTCTCTCTCTCTCTCTCTTTCTCTTACTTTCTCCCTTTCTTTCTCTTTCTTTCTCGCTCGTCCTCTCTCAATTTGTCTCTCTTTTCGTCTCTGCTTCTGTTCATCTGCTGCTTGCGCCTTTTGGTCCGCTTTTTGCCTTCGCCAGCCGCAAAACTATTTCTATTGCTGCGGCGCCGTTGCTTGCCGCTTGCCGCATGCCTCATGCCGCATGCCACTAAGGGCAAGGATATGCCGTATTTCCGTTTACATAATAAATTTGCTAACCACGTTCTGTCGTCGTTCTGTGTCCCCAGACTGACCCTCCCCCCCACCCCAACCCACATCCCACCAGCAGTCCCTTGCCACATTGCTGCAACGCCGCCTGCGCCGCCAGCGACTTGCTCCCTCCCTTCCCCGCCCTTCCCTACGCTCTCCCTTGGCATCAAGTGCCTTTGCGGTTGGCATATTTGTTGCCATTCTTCTCCACGTTGTCTCTCCACTTGTTGTTGTTGTTGTTGTTGCTGTTTGTATATTTATCTAATTTTTTTTTGTGTTGTGCTGTGCTGTGCTGTGTTGCATGTGTCGCCAACGTTGCCACGGTTTGGGGGCAACAAAAATGAAAAGAAGGTGGACAGCCTTTTTGCTTTTGCTGCTGTCCGTTTTATCAACTTTAACTTGGCCACAACAGATTGTCGCTGGCTGGCAAGTGTCGCCTCCATCTCAGCCATTTCCTTGCCACTTGCCACTTGTCGCATGCCACTTGCCACTTGCAGCGCTTTGATTGACGGAAGTCAACGGCGGCTGCAACTTTTGCTTAATCATTGGGCGGCTCTCGTCTTGCCTCTAATTAATCTATTAAATGCAAACCAGAGTTTAAAGCGCCTACAAAAAAAAAAATATATATATATTTATACATACATATGTATATATGAAGAGAAAAAATGCGTTGTTCAGGAAGTTGGCCAGGCCAAGACCGATCGGACCAGGCCTGATCGGACTTGCCGGCTTCCGTTTTCCGCTGGAAGTGAAATCTCTCGGCGGATGTTATAAAAATGCCAAAAGGCGAACTCAACAACAACAACTTGGCCAACAAAGAGCCCCAAGGGCCGACTAGACTCCAGTCCAGACTCTGCTTAAAAGCCATTATCAGGCATCGTTCAGGCCAAGTTAATAGATCGATTACATGCTCGCTTTTCACTCAAAACTCAGCTTACTTACTGTCTGTAATTCATCACAATAATTTCTGGTTTCTGCTCCTGGCAACAACTTGCCACTTCTCCTGGACGCACACACACATATGGACACATCCTGTGCGGAGTTGAGACGCCCACTGGTTGCCTGTGGCAAGTTCAATAACCGGCGGGGCAGTCGACTGTTAATGGCTTGCCACACTTTACATTAGCGTCACAATTTATTGGCACAGTTGCCATAGTGGCCACCGTTTGCAGACTTGCCACAGACGTGGCAGCCACGCATGCGTCTCGGCAGCGAAAATGCTCATAATAATAATAAAACTGAGAGACGAAAAAGAAAAAACAGAAATTAAATAATAAGAAAAAAACTATATAAATAAAATGGCAACAGGTCTGCGGTATCTATCGCTGCAACATGCTGTGGCACGTTGCAAGTGCGTAAGCAGCAGTCGACCGGTTTATGCCTCATGTCAATGCATTGACAAGTGCAGCAGCCGCAGCAGCAGCAGCAGCAGCGGGAGAGATGCTGCTCCACTTATGCCAACATCAGCTCCAACTGCAACTCCAGCTCCATCTCTAGTTGCAACCAACACTGTTGCATGCATTTGAATTGATTTGGGGGCATCCACAAAAAAAACTCTCTTGATATCGCCCATGAATTTATGTTTAATAAATGCTCTTCAGTTGCTGATCTCCTTCCGCATTCCTCGTCCACAAGTTGCCGCCTAACACCCACAAGCTGCCGGCTGCCAATAGTCATGGCAACATGAATGGATGGGGAGGGGAATGGGGCTGTAGAGCAAAGGGCGTGGCAGGCATTGTGCAGCGAATAGAAGGCGGCGGCTTCCTTTGTTGCCTTTTGGTCAGCGCGCTTTTTAGCTGCAGTTTTAGATTATTTGTTGCTGACAGCTTCATGAAATATTTATTATTATGGCATGGACTTGGAGATGGAGTTGGAGTTGGAGCTGGAGAAGGAGCTGGAGTCGGAGTTGGGCTTGGACTTGGACCTGGAGCTATGCCTCTTGGTACGATCTGGTCAAGGCTGCAGGCTCATGCCCTCTTCGGTTCAGGTGTTGCGGGTGCAGCTAGAGACAATTGTCTCTTGGCTCGTATAGGCAAAGCAGTTGCATGTTGCATGCCGCGTGTGGCACGCTGCCTGACTGGCTACCAAAATTGAGACTTGAGGTGTTTCTTGCCGGTCAAAAGCACAACGCGCTCGAACATGAAAGCGAGAATGCCGCAGCGGCTATGCCAGATTGAGGATCAAAGGAGATGCTGCAACTCCTCCTCCACATCATCCACCTCCTTCAGCAGCTCCTCCACCGAAACAATGCTGCGTTAAAGGTAATTGTTTGTCAATTACTTGACTCCCGGCTGAGCGCGTGGCTGCCCCTCTCAACTCTGTCTGCTCCTCTATGCTTTGCAGCTGTAGTTGCAGTTGTATCTGTATCTGTAAATGTATCTGTATCTGTATCTGCGAATTGCATCTGTATCTCGACTGGGCCAATTATAGCCGCCAAGCTCGTTAGCATACACAAACTGTATCCGTATTGTGGCAATCGCTGCCGATAATCGCGTGGAGTGTAAAATTATTTAATTCCCGCTTATCGCAGCTGCCTCAGCATCCGTCTCTGCCCCTGCCACCGTCTCTGCCACTGCCACTGCCACCGCCTCTGTCTGCGTCGGCGTACGATGTTGATGTTGGCCTGAAACCTGGGCAACCACAGCCTCTGCCGCCATTCAGAGTGTGTGAAAATGTGGCAAGTTCAATGGCAAGACAATGATATGTGGCAAGAGTTATGCCTGACTCTTGATGCTCTACAAATGTGGCACGGTAGATGGGGTATATTAAATTAGCAAGTAATTGGACATGAAATAAATGCTATCAATAAACTAAATTGTTAGTGGTAATAACTTTATAATTTTCGTAAATTTTATTTTAAGTTTAAATTTATGTTTTTTTTTTATATTACAATAAATATTCATTATTTATAATTTTTTTTTTATTTTTAAATCTATTTTGTAATTTATTAATAAGAATAAATTCAATTGAATTTTCTAGAGGCTTTTAATATAATTTAAAATTACTAAATATCAGTTACAATTCAAGTTCCAATTCAATCTCCCTATCTCTTTCTTCCCCCATCTTGCGGTCTCTTTCAGTTGTCAGTTGCAATAAATATATTTTCATTATTATTATTTTTTTTTTGTAACATAGTAAACAAATTTATATATCATATTATTAATTAACTTTCATTTTCAATTTAATATTATTTTCATTTTTTCCATATAATTTAAAAAAAGAACTCAACTAAATTTTTGAAGATGTTTTCAATATAACTGAAAATTGTTGATAATCAGTTCTATTTCAAATTTATTATATTTTCAAAGTCTCTCCCCCCTCTCTTGCCCTCTCCATCCCCATTCCGGATTCCTCGCTTGACAAGTCCTTGGCGAGTGTATAACAATTTCGACCTTAGCGCATAATCCTTAACCTCAGTTTGTTGCACCTTATTGTTCTGGCTGCGTGTGTTGCGCGAGTGTGTGAGTGTGCCACAGTTTACACAGAAAAGTAATTTCGAGCATGTTGCGGCAATCAGACGATTCCGCCGACTCACTTGCAACAGTCTGCAAAAGAGAGACCGGGATAGAGAGGAAGAGAGACACAGAGAGAGAGATTGAGAAGAGATGCTTTGATATGGACTGTGTTGGGCAGTGTGGAATCGGCTGGAGTTGTGCGACTTGTGGCAGTGCCACAACGGTTGCAACTCTTAATTGCTTGCTATTTTCAAATGCTGCTGGGCGCTTTCAATTTATCACAGGTCTCTGACACTCGCAGTGACATTTTATTAGGCGATAACGATAAATTTACAAAGATTTATTGAGTGACGTCGTCGCGTCGTCGTCGGGTGGGAAAATGAAAATTGTGCCTCTAATTTAAGCAAATTAAATGAAAATCAGTACAATTATTATGGATCGTGTAGCATGTGGCAAGACTGGAAGTGTGGAAGAGTTGAAGTTAATGAACGCGCTAATGAGCTGAAATCAGCCCGAAGATTCGATCAATTTGTTGTCATTGTTGGTGCAACAAAGGCATCGAAACGGGGCAATTGAGTGTGTGGCATGTGGGCAGCAACAGTTTGTGGCATGCGGGTGTTGGCAATTGACTCGGCTGCAATCACAATCCATTCAGTAAAGGGCGTTTTGGCAGTCGCCTGGCAAACTATCAACTATCAACTAGCAACTTGCAACTAGCAACTGTGGCAACTGCCACTCAGCATTTGTGGCAAAGTGAGGCAGGCGGACGTGGGTGCTGCAAAACAATCCTTAACAGCAAATTATGCAAATATCTCGCTCGACTCCTATGAGATCACCCAACACCCTTCCCCCTCAACTTGCCACTAGCCGGGGCATGCCCCAGTCTGGCTTGCTTTGGTCTGTCGTCTGCTCTTGTGGGTGGACAATGTGACACGCGTCGTCGTGAAAAACAACAGTTTACTTGCCACAGCGACTCGAAGCTGAGCCCAGACTCAGACTCAGTCTCAGATGAAGACAGTTTTACAGACCTGACTGTCTTGACTGCAAAATTTATATTATTTTGTGCAATTTGTCATCGTTTTGCCAAGCGGAAGAAAGATGACTTTGTATGGGTTTCGTTGCACGTTCATTCACAATGTTGCACGTTATGGGATTTTCAACTTGCAACCACTTGCAGTCTACAGTTCAGAATGGAAATAGATTAAGTGCGAATTATTTTGTTTGGATTATGAGATTATGCCTGAGATCACGTTTTAGAATGTTGTGAGAGAACAACAATTAAAATGACATCAAGATATCATCGCATCATTAATGATATATGTATATATATAATATATGGATACACACATCTGAAGAGTTGTTTATTTGTTCTAATCAGAGACTATACACATAATTATGCAAATTGTGGTATTCAATTAAGGAAGTGAATGATCTGGGCAAGTAGAGTTCGCCAGTTGTTGCAATGGATTTTCTAGCAATTTTCCAGTTAATTTTGTAGTGGTTCCTCCCGATATGCGACATTCAAAATATGTGGCACATGATTATATGGCAATGGTGTGTATGTGCTGCATTTATGAGTTATTAAATTGCTAAATTTATGTAGCACATGTGGGCGTGTTGCGACGACACGCGCTCTAAGTCTGTGGCGTGGGTGTGGCAGCACAACACAACAGAAAACAAAGAGAGATTAAAAAGAAATGGAAAAAAAGTGAGAGAAGAGTGAGAAGAGAGTGTATAAAAGTTGATTTAAGTGCAGTTGCAACAGACAGCAAAATGACGCAAGTCTATTGCCTTCTGCCGACTAAATCAAGTTTAATGAGTGCTCCGATATGTTATTAGAGAAGGAGACAGAGAATGAGAAAAAAATAAGAGAGAGAGAGAGGGGGAGAGTGGAAGAGAGTGGCGAGTGGCGAGTTTCTGCCTCCTCCCACAGTCGTAGCTGGACGCGGCTTCCTTTGGGGGGTTGCCAAATTGATATTACACTAATTAAAATGCAATAAAATATCACTGAAATTGCCATTCATAAATCATTACGACTGCGGCAACGTTGATATGCCCCGCGCAGCTTTTTGGCAGCAACAACAGCAGTTGTTGCAAGTTGCAAGTTACAAGTCGGAGTTGCAACTACAATTGAAGATTGAGGTGTGAGCCGACAAAGGAAATAACGCTGCTGCAATTTGCTTGCAAAAAGCGATGTGCTCATCATCATTAGAGAGCTCTGAGAGATCTCTGCCTGCTCTGCTCCAGCGTGTCCCGGTGATGCTGCTGCTGCTGCTGGTGGATTGGGAACAGGCAATGCGATATTTGTAGGTCTCAAGCATACCATATTTACTTTATGATTTCGTTAATTCTGTGGGCTGTGGGAAAACTCTGGCAAAGTCAATGGCCACTTGATAAGGACGATTAAAATGGCGCAAAAATGTTGCATGAATATTGGACAAAGCGGTGCCCAATTTGCGAACAATGGCGGTCGTCGTCTGATGCCACCTTAATCGCCAATCAATATACTCGATGCATAGTCGACGTAGCAGTAACCAGCAGAGAGGAGACTGTGGCAAGTTCTGGCCACAGGCGCGCCCATTAAACATAAACAAAATTAAGTGACCATTAAAATGCCATAAACTGGCCCTGGTAATGGCTGTGGATGCGGGAGGCGGCAGCTGGCGGCGGGGGTGAAGTGGATGCACCTGGATTAACTATGGTTTCGCTGCATTTGAAAATCTGTTGCGTCCATCCATTTAGCAACGTCCCTGCTGCATGCCCCCTATCGGCATCATGAGGCACTTTCGTTGCAACTCGTCGGCCCACATAAATCGTGTACTTGCCGTTTGTAGCTTTCAATTTGTGACAAGCCAGAGAGCTGCAAATGGAGTCGGAGTTGGAGTCGGAGCTGGAGCTGAGTGCAACAAAATGTTGTGTGGGTGCTGGCAAGTCAAGTGCTGTTCCCCCTCAAGTTCTCCCACTCTTGGAACTGACCGCTTACGCAAAATGTTTCAATTAAGCCAAACACAAGCTGAGCTCAGATGGAGTTGCCACAGTTGCTGGTTGCAAGTGGGGCCGGAAGTTGCCTGCGTTGCATGCTGCAGATGCGCTGAGAAATGGCTACGCGGCACGCAAATCATCAACCAAGTTTCGTAGACGGGGGGCAGTCTTTAGATAAGCCATAGCTAAGCTCTCGGTTCTCAGTTCTCAGTTCCCACTTCTCAGCCAGGTGCCAAGGCTACGGGGGCTGCCCGCTGATAACTTGGCTCTCAATGATGTTTTGCTCTGATTATGGGCGCTGTTTGGCTGATTGATTTATCGGCAGCGCAGCCCCAACTAATTGAGTTATATTAAGCCAAGTTTTGTGCCAGAGTTGCCGACGCTTTCATTCCAAAACTCGCTCTCACACTGTCAGTCGCGGCGCCATTTGACGGACATTTGAGAAGCGGCAAGTTATCCTCTTTCACATACATACTATATATACTATATATGGGAAAGAGGCGCCTTTAATTGCAGCTTGGCTTTAATATTTATTGTCAATTATTGTTGCTTTAATTGTCAATTATTAAATATTATTTTATACATCAGCAGACTGACATCACTCCATCTGGCAGCTGAACCCGTCTCGGCGCACACTGCGTATGCACAATGGGCTTTCAGTTGATCTGAGTTGCGATTTGTGCAATCAGTGCGTAGTTCAGGTGCCACATTGGAAGTCGGATTGGATTCCCATCGGGCAGCTTCACACGCACCCAGCTCACTGTCTGGGAATGATCTGCATCTGCTTTTCCCTTTTTGCCATTTGCCATTTGGCGAACCCTTTCAGTTACTGCGGCAACCCATAATCAATTACCACTGACAGTCTTGGCCAACAGCTGTGTGAGGCTTGATTAAAGCCATTAACGGCAATGTGGGCCAACTTTTGCAACTTGATGATGGCTGTGTTCACTTTGTCAAGATCTTTGTTTTGCATATTGATTGGCAATGGCAATGCAGTAGAGCATTTACGTGTCGGTGTCTCTTTCTCATCAATTTCAGCTCGTTTCGCGTTTTACAACTTAATAAACTCGATGATGAGACGATGACGACAACGACGACGACGACGATGATGACGACGGCGATGATGACGATGATGTCTGCTCGATTGCAGGTGCTAAAAGCTGAAGTAGCTGCTGCTGCTTTTACAGTCTGATGTATTTATTGATGTATATCAAGTGCAATCAAGGCACAGTGGAACAAAGTTGCTGCATTTCTGAATCGTATTAATATTGAATTTCTTAATTTTTTTGAGAAAAGTACGTAATTTCTAAAAAGATAAACTTTTTTACATATTTCCTTCATAAAAGGTGACAAGAAAACTATCTGGTTTAAGGAAACCTGCCTCCAAATACATTTAATAAATGAATATTACCTTTCCTTTGTTATATATGTTAAATAAAAAAAATAATTGTTTTTAATTTGTGTATATATTTTTTATCATTTGAGAATCACTTTTGTTCCACTGTGCAATTGATACCAATTTCAATTTGCCCAGCCCATAATGCTCCATTGCGTTGAAGTACTCTTCTCTATCTCTTTCTCTCTGTCTCTCTCTATATCACTATATCTCTATCTCTTTCTTAACCTGCAGCTGACCGTTGACAAAAGCTGCGCGGCATGATCAAGGCCAGCTTCAGTGCAGACGAGACCGTGCCACAGTTTGGTAGCAGCATATCATCCAGTTGCAAGTCGCCAGTTGCAAGTTGCAAGTTGCATTACTGATGGGCGCTGATGAACGGGCGTCGCCTCCTCTTCGATTGTTACGTGCCGCTGCCTCGCTTCATTATTTATTGTTCTGTGGCCTGAACTGCCCTCTTTCCCCCTCACTCTCTCTTACCTTCCCTTGTTGCCTCTGTCCCCACTCCCGTGCAATGGGCAGCTGGCTTAGAGTCGCTTGCGTAATTGGCAATGTGGCAAACAAATTGCAATTGCTGATCCAGCTTGGATCCGGCTGCAAGTGCTGCTGTTGCTGTTGCAGTTGAAGTTGCTGCGTTGCCAATTGTTGATTTAGTGGCTGCTGGCAGCGTCTAATGCGGGGATTAATCGCACAATTAACGGGCCAAACATTTTGACAAACTAAAAAATGTCAAGCGATTTGTCAAGGCAAAGGTGTAGCCGCTGTCGTGTCCATATCTCAGCCAGGTGGTCGCCTTGTGGGTGGCAGGCAGTTCCACCAAAGAGAAGGCGCACAAAAAAGCAATAAGTGTACGCGTAAATCAACAGGACATGCCGCAGGAAGACAGGACAGCCACCACCTGGTCGTTGCTTCTAATCAACCCGGAGACGAACGACAACGGCGGAGTTGTGATGTGATGTGATGTTTGTTGTCCTGGTTGGTCGCCTCGTAAAAGCTAAATGAATGGCTGCAGTTCCAGGAGCTGCTGCTTCCACAAAAACGAAAAGGATGAAGAAAAAAAAAACTTTACGACAAGCCACACAAATTGGATGCTCTTGTTTGATGTCCTTGGGCAGCACAGCTTGCAGCAAGGATTTGGCAAAGGCAGCGCCAGAAATGTGGAGTAATGTCTCGAATTTAAAGGAGAAACACATAACAACTGGTATAACAGTTTGTGCATGTGTAGAGTATAACAACAGCGACTTATTCCAGTTGATGAACTTTGCTGTTTTATGGTCCAAGACACATTTGCTTCGTGTTCACTCTGATCCCAAGGCAGAAGAGGCGCCCCCCCCACCCGTCTCCGCTCCGCCTCTTGGACTGTTGGCCATTTGCATGCCACTGGCAGACACATTGCTTTTGTGGGGCGCAAATGAAATGCAATTTTAGCCAAGAGCTTGAGCTCTTATCATTTGTGCATCATCAGTAGGGAAATTAAATAAAAATGTGCTGTCAAGGAGCCAAGCGAAAATCGACTTGTAGGAGGCAGCCACCGACGCTGATGCAGATGACGAGATTCCGATTCCAATCGTCTGTCTTGGTTGCTCCGATCCGATCCGCTCCGCTCCGTTTGGCAGCGCCAGGCGGGCGAGTCCGATTGGAATCAGTCGATGGCAGATGCCCATTGCCCGCTACCCGCCCTCATCTGACGCCCTGTGGCAGGTTTCCCACACTCACGCAACCCAGCGACATTTTCTAAATCGAATGCATGCCAAAAAGCCACCACACAAATATATAATAATAAAAACGAAACAAAACTCAAAGACAAACCGCAAAAGACTATAAAGATTTTTAATATGCAAGCGTCAGATAAACCAGGAGCGGACTGAGGGGCTGCCAGGGACTGCAAAGCGCAGCTGCTGCCGCATTAATTACACCACAGTGCGCTTTAACGTTGCCAGCCAACATGATTGTTGAGGCCGTACAGAAGCAAAGGGGGGGGATGGTGGTTGGGGCAGAGCAGGTGGTGCAGCTGTATGGTTGGGGGAGGGGTTGGGGTTGTGGGACGAAACCTGCTTAGCCGGATCGGCATGACTCTGGTCGCGGGTTCGCCGCAAAAGGCACCCGCATAAGGCCCAGAGAGACACCGTCGTCAATCCATTCATGCTGCGATAGACTGAACATAAAATTCATAGCTTTTTGAATGTCATTTGTCGTTAAGAGGCAGCAAGTTTGTTTCAAATTGACTTGCGAATGGCCAAATGGAAACCAAAAATCAAATCAATGGCAACCACAAAATAACTTAACGACACTCGATGAACTCACTACTTAAAATGCGAATGTCCTTTTTTGAAAAATATCTAGGTTATTTTTGGAAAAATATCACAAGATTATGGAAGGACGATTAGTCGATTTTCACAATGATAAATTTAATTTCTATTAAACGGAATCTAAAGTTATAGGGGTTATCTAAAAGGACACGGCAAATGCAAAGGATATCTCCTTGCAACTGTGACTATACATTCTTTGTATAACAGTTTTCCATAACCAACTCATTGTCATTAGGCTGATTAATTTTTTGTGCTTTCTATGCACGAACCCCTCATAAAAAATCCGTTCTCGACTGCACTATACATATTGGACCGAGAGTTGCCATAACGAACTCATGACTTCCCTGGAAAACTGTCACATCCATGCTGAGAACTGCCTGGAACGTGAGTATGTATGTGAGTACATGTTATGAGGAGACTACTCATCAATGAGAAGAACAGCAGTGGTCAGCCCAGCCCAGCCCAGCCCAATCCAATTGAGAGCTAGGAATGCCAATACTGTCCATATGCAATGTTCGATTCTGTGGCCGAGATAAGCATATTGGTCACATGGTCCTATCTCTGGACCTGTGGCAGTAGTTGGACCAAAGTGGCAATAGCAATTTGTAGCTGGGTGAACGTGTATTGACCAAAACGGCAGCCAACTCTTTTTGCTGCCTCGCTTGATGTCGCTTAATTAATAGACATACAGATAGACAGACAGATGGACAGACGGACGGACAGACGGATAGTTGGTGTTATGGACTGTTTACCAGTTGCATATGATCAATACGTGTTGATTAGTGTCGGGTATATCTTGGCTGTTGTATCTTGTAACTGGAGCTTTTATGGCCAGAACAGTGTGTTGACAATTTCTGCCATTTGAGCCAACGGCCTTCAGCTCAGTTCTTGTCGCATAAATCAGTTAAAGCCACAGCTGCAACGGCAACAGGCAACAACAACATGCGACTGTAACGGCAACTGCAACCGCAACTGGACGCAGCAACGCCCAAAATAGCGGGTGTTGGCCGTTCCCAGGCTGCAAGCAACACTGGCGACCTTAGCAAATATGCAATTCTGCGACTATGACAATAATTTATAGCTCGCATTGCAATCAAAAGACAAACAGAGAGAGAGAGAGAGAGAGAGGGGCAAACACGGGGAGGGAGTTGGGGAGCATATGGAAATCAATGAGCAGCTAAGGTCGTATGTCGTATGTCGTCTGTCGTGTGTCGTGTGTGGGTGTAGCAAGCACAGTTGGAGCAACAACTTTTGCCCAGACTAATGCCACTGCAACAACGTCTTGTGGCAGCGAGTGTTGCACCTGTTGCAGCTGCAACAGCAAGAGCCTTGTCTGGCTTGGGGCTTACGGCTCCGCTTGCAATGCATGCAAATTTGTGATTAAGGTCAGCTGGCATCATCAACAACTTTGTTCTGGGTTCATCTTTGGACTGTCTCTCTAGCTCTGGCATTTGGCTAGTGGGTGCTCCCAGCGGAGTACATGCTGCCTGCGGCTCTGCGCTAATCGTCGGTTGGGAATGTGAATAGATGGCTTTGGGGTTAACTATGCTAAATATGTTTGTATAACAGTCAGAGTATGGAATCAAATCTGTTATTTGTAAATTTACCTAAGTTCTAACCATTTTTGAAATTACTTGTTAAACTGTAGTGTAAGTTTTTTTTTTTTGTCGATATTGCAAGTAATCTGTTAGTAATTGTATAACAGTTCGTATAACAGCTGAGATTATGCAACTGTGTCACTTGTCAAGCGCACAAAATTTCAATTTATTCTCCTTAGTTCTGTTTCTTATCCAATAACTAGCCAGCTCTTATCGAATCGTTTCGTTTCACCTTAATCTTCAAATTCAAGAACCTATATAAAGGTCGGCATATGAGTGTATCACACTATTCCGTGACTTAATTACGCTGGTCGCTCACAAAATGTTTGCGAAGCTGTACTGTTTGGTAAGATTTCCCAAAATATTTTGCAATTTCAAACAAATAATATTTTCCTCAATAGTTTTTGATATTTCTAGTTGCTCACAAGGCGCAATCGGTATTGGTTCGAGTGGAGGATTCAAATATACGGTTGGTTCCTCTCGGCACTAATAAATATATCATCAGAATACCGCATGCAGATGGATCGACTCTTGAGGAGACGGTGATAAAGAATGCACCCGGAGAATTCCAGTTGACAGGCAAAATCAGTCAACCCACTTTCAATCCCGCTGGCAGTGTTGTGCTCAGTTATCCTCCCAAAACTCTTGGCCAGATTAAAACCACGTATCAAGTTTCTGGCCCCCAACGTATGGAGTCCTATGCACTCCCAATATCGAGTCGCATACAATACTTGCAACCGCAGATACCACAATTATTACTCAATAGTGAAGTTCTTGCTGATCCCCGCCCACCAGTTGACCCTCCTCCGTTTTACCCACCTCGTTTTGCACCTACATTTAACGATATCCCAAGCAATCCTATTTTGTTTGCCGATGCTCCCGATGCTCCCAATGCTCCCATTGCTCCCAGTGCTCCATATGCAGATGCTCCATCGGACTTAGGCTATGTGCCTTATGCTGATGCTCCAAGCGCCTACAACGATGATCCCAATCCTCAGAGCCCAGCCTACTATAACTCAAATGCAAACGACGCTGAGGTACCCGACCTCACTCAGAATGATGCAGACAAGGCAGACTATTTGCAGTAAACAATAAAATTAATATACATAAATTAACATTTGTGCTTAATAAACAAATATAAATACAATTCAAAATGATTTTTTTGTTTGAGATAAACTCTTTTAAAAGAAAACACTTTAATATAAGTATGAGGAATAATTTAATTTATATATAATGAATAGATATTTTAGAAGTAAAATCTATTAAAAGATAATAATTTTATTTAAAAACAATGGATGTTTTTATTTAGTTTAGCAATAAGATTATATTTTTTATAAAGTGCATTCGAGTTGCGATAATTCGTACCCCCCCAATTTGAAATTTTAATAAATTGCAAAAATATGCGTCCCCATGCAAAAATTTGAGAACGTGGTACTTCAGTTTTAGAAGTCCCCCGTAATTTGTGAAAATCCTTTTCCCCCTGTCATCATATAGATGTTCTGTAGTATTTTCTGATCGTTTTCAAATAATTTTATAAAACTTTACGTATTAGACTGTGAAGAATTGATACGACTTGCTGTTGCATAATATAGGTATACAAATTGTTGTATATTCTTCATATAGGCTTAGTTTCAAAACTATCCCCGACTAAAATAGATACAATGTTTGTTCAACTACTGAGCCTCGTAAGATATGTTTAAATTACTGAAGTCATTAATCGTATAATTTATTCTAAATAGTTTATATTGATTCACTTGGCTTCTCCCGCAACAATTCCAGTGACTGGCGATGCAAATATTTTACTGTCACTCGCCAATCACCGAAACTTTTTCTCAAGGTATGAAATTAATTTTAATATTTATATATTTCTTGATCAATTATTTACAATTCGATACAGGATTGTTCGCGCTCCTGAAATCTTAAGGTTTGGTGCTGAGCAACCCATATCTTCGTTATCCATGACTTATGAGAAACCTGGTAATATATTTGAGACCAAATACTTTGTCATTCCAGAACCCAGAGTTGAGTCAAATGTTGTCAATATAAACTTAAATCGTGATTACTATCTGTAATCGATAATTGTGATTGTTTATTTATTTGAGTTTAATGTCCTTTTCACGACCTTGCTGTTTGTAATAGCAGCAGTTGTAACAACATTCAGCATTCAATTAACCAAGTTATGACGAATCGATGTCTTGCCTTTTTCAAGTCAACACAAATCAAGTGAAGACAGCAACAATAAAGAATCTGGGCGAAAAGTTTTCTATTAACACCTTTCTGAACGAGATGTGGAGGTGCCATTTACAAAACCTTGGCAACAATTCAGAAAAGTCTGGCCAACTATTAAAGGATGTTGGGCTGTATCTCTGGCTTAATTGCCAACCCAGAGCTGTTAATGATCGCCAGCGGGCTGCCATCAGTTCGTAGTTGCCACTGCCACCGATTTTGCGACTGCTGCAACCGCAGTTAGTTACTTGTTGCCATCGGCAACAGAAACAGAAACAGCAACAGCAACAGGCAAAGAAAAAGGCAGCTTCCGTTCCCAGGCAAATGTTGCCCAGCTGGGACTAACAAGAGCGCCATGGGGCATACTTCCGGCATAAAAAAAGTGTGTCATAAAAGTGTTCGTCCACTTTTCGTGAATTGCTCAACTATCCAGCCCCAGACATTAACATAAGCATAATCATTAAATTACTTTATACTCTTTCAATGGCCAAGAAAGTACCCGGTTGGGGTCTGCCAGTCTGCGAGGTCACTCTCACTCTCACCAGGTACTATTAGCTAGCTCCGACTAATCCTCAGATATATTCGATAGCCAGCAAATCTCCAGCTAAACCTTTCTAAAAGTAAAATAAAAATTAGAAATGATTTAGGTTGATTTATAGTATATCAATTCTAAATAATTGCCTCCTCTGGCTTCCCACTGTAAAATACCAATTACTCCTCCTCTCTTCGAGTTCATCGTATAAATCTTAATTGAAGTGCAACCCATCGGGAGAGGTGTGAATGAACTGTATAATAATAGATAAGAGATTCGCATCTGTGGGTGAGTTCGTAGCAAGAAAAACCTGAAGGTTAATTGAACTTTATTTATTCTTGAAATTTCAACACAAACATGTTTGTATGCTCACTAAAAATGTAGTGACTTGAATTTAACTTTTAACAATTTCTGAGGAGAGTTTCGTGTCGAGTGTGTTATTAGCCACTGTTGCAGTTGGTTTCTAGTCAATATGACTGGAAGTTTACTCAACCTGGTGAGAATTGAGAATATAACTTTGAAATATAATATATATGTTATATAGCAAAATTGTTGTTAATAGTTGATTTCATTGCTGTTGTCTGTGAATTTGGTGCAGTCAGGACTCGTGCCACTAATAACAAACAATTACTTTGATCTAAGGCCTCTTGGAGATCATGAATACACTTTAAAGTGAGAAAATAATATTTAATAAATTATTATTTTACATAATCTCCAATTACGTTTCAGTTTGAATCATGATGCTGTGGGTGCTAAGCGAAATGAGACTGTTAAACAGACCGAATCTGGAGACATGGAGGTAAAAGGCGAGACATTTCAGATATTTCCTCTTGACAAGACCCATGAACTGAATGTTGTGGTCAATTACAAGGCGGGTCCAAATGGATACACTGCCTCCTACTCTTACAAAAATTACAAACTTATTTTTGGTGTGCTTAGACTCGGAGGCTTGGCACTAAAATCCTTTGCTGGATGAAATTGAGATTTTTAATTTCCATAATTCTCTCTTTGCAAAATATAATTTGATTTAGTGTGTCAGTCTTCGACTCTAAAAATCAATCTCAAATTTCTTAATTAATAGATATACCCTTCCATATTAATCTTATTCACTTATACGCAAGTCTCCGCTTTTGTCATTATTACATTAGAATAGTAATTGTCCCTCATGTCGTATACTTAATTTTAGCATGAATAATAATAATATGGCAACTGTAAAATGCACACATTCGATTGTAGTATGTCTGTTCTGTGAATGACTTCGTCACTGGAATAAAATTTGAAGGTCGTGCCGACTTCGTGGTATTGTTTAATTTCTAATAGAGTGTAAACATAAACAAGTTTGCATGCCGAGTAAAATTTTGCGACTAAGCTTTTGATTCGAGCTTAAATATTTGCCGATGAGAGTCGTCTATCTAGTTCGTCGATAGACTCAGCATCAGCTGGACAGAGATCATCATGGATGCCAACTCATTCAGCTCAGTATGTATTCACGTAAATTAAAAATATAAAAAAAATAATTTTTAAATATTTTTATAGTTACTAATTCTGCTGCTCATTGCGAGGGTGGCTCAATCGGGTCTGGTGCCCCGTTTATCCTATGACAACTATAAGCTGGAACCCATTGGGGATCACGAGTACAAGTTGGAGTAAGCTAAAAATATTTATAGTATACAACAAAAACTTATTTCATCCATCATTAATATATACTTAGCATATCACGTCCATTGGGAGCATTTACGCGGGAGGAGACTGTGAAGGAGACGAAGCCAGGTGAACTGGAGGTAACTGGGAAGATATCGCAACTGTTTCCCCTCCAAAGTTTGAATGAGGGCATCTTGAGTGTCACATATAAGGCGGGAGCTAACGGATATTTAGCCTCCTACAAGTTTAGAGTTCAACAGGCTCCAGAGTTCGATTCTCGACTCGGTGCCAACTTCTATAGATCAGCTGTTGGTTGAAGCATATTTAATTTTGATGATCTTTCAAGATCTGCGTTTGAAAGCTATTAAATGTTTAGCGTTATAGTTTAAACTTGTTTCTTTGCTTGTTTGATGAATTGACCAGCAGATGGCGCTTCACACATTTTGCATAATTTGGTTTGGGTTTTGCTGAAGAGATCATTTGACGATCACTTTCTTGGCGATTTCCCGTTGTTCGACAACGTTTTTTTGTTTAGCATTTTGGGGCTTTTGCAGTTTAACAACGCATCCATAATCACCGAAATGGACACAACCCGTTGGCCGATGTCCATGTGGTTGCAACCTGCGAGTGCATGAGGAGCCCCCAGCTGCTGCTGCTGCTGTTGCTGCTGCTGCAACATTGACTGTACTCGAAGCACGCAATCAAGCGGCAAATCAACAATTTTCCATAGCAATGAAGCGAACGGTTTCGGCTTTGTGCGGGTGATTGACGCTTGTTGCATGCAACTGCCCCAACTGCGCCAACTGCGGCAAACAACTTGAGTCAGTCGATTTTTAAGTGGTCGTAACCGCAACGTGAAAATACACTTGGCAAATGGCCCCTCCAGCCAAAACTTGCCAACTGCCCAACTTCCCAACGTCCCAACTTCCCAACTTTCAACAGCCGCCAGGCTAACAGGCTAAGAGGCTAAGAGTCTGGCAGAGGCAGAGGCCAAGTAGGCAAACAGGTGAAATGTTTGCTGCAAATCAACAGCTCTGCTTGGCCTTTCTAACTTGCCCCATAGCCCACCACATCCCCCACCCCAGCCCTCGTTCTCTGGGCAGCTCTCCCTCTACCATCTGTGCGTGTGTCAATATGCGTGCAACAAGTTTGCCTTGGTGAGGTTTCTGGTTTTTTTTTTTCCTTTTTTGTTTGTGGGTGCCCCACACCTGAAATTTATTACAACTCGATTACTTGTATTTACCACATTTTTGCCTTTTGGCCAAGTTGCCTGCTGCCAGATATCGATCAGGGCAGCCCACGGGCCGACCGGGTTGCAGGCGTTGCCGCTGGCCTCGTATGGCCATCGATCGCCCACAACAACAGCAACACCAACTACTCCCGGTCATCTGGCTCTGACTTGTGGATTGGGGATAGGGGATTGGGTCTGCATGTAAATTAGCATATCGTGCGCGTAATCTGGCCAAGAGAGGAGGCTCCACTTCGCATCCTGCACTTGCGGCATGCGAAGGCGTCAGCGGAATCCGAATTCGAATCCCAGTCACCATCGTCATCTCCATCGCCATCGCCATCGTCACCGTCATCACCGATGCCGTCCCAGTCACGCAATGTGCCCAGCACATTGACCACTGTGTGGGCAGCTGAATAGCTTCAGTCCACATGCTGCCTTTGGCCAGTTACTGTTGCGTTGCCGGTTGCACGTTGCAGTTGCAAGTCCATTTGCTCGCCTGTTGTCTTTGTGCGTGCTGCACTTTAGCTTAATGACATTTTATCTGAACAAGCGGCTGCCAAAATTGCGCATACGTAGCGTTGTCCTCCACCAAAAGTGTTTGTTATGCAAACATAAAGTTGCCAGCGACTTCTTTATTTTTTATATAATACTATATTGAGTTCAACATTTTTATGCAATTGGCAGCGGAAATTGTGCACATTGTTTTTTATGCCATTTTAATATGCAAAAGTTTCTTTTGCCACTGGAACTGAAAGCAAACAAACAAAGGAGAAAAACAGGAGGAAAATCCTTTGGTCCTCCAAACTGATTTTCTATGCATGCTGTTTGCCAAGTTTTTCGTTTTTAAAGCAGCGGATGACGACATGGCTGATGGCTGATGGCAAATGGTCAAGGAACCCATGCAATGACCACATTAAGTCACACCATCAAAATGCATTTAATACTGTTTTTATTGAGTTGACAAATCCAATTAGCAGCAAAGTTTGAAGCCATTTTAAAGACGAAACGAACCAAAAGGATACTCTCCAACTGCCCAGCACTTCAAGACAAGACTCAGGACTCACATTCTGACCAGAGTCCCAGAGCGTTGCAGCTTTAGCACTTGCCACATGCCACTTGCCCGCAATATGCCATTAGAGTGCACGAACTTTTGGCCCTGCTGCTGCAGCTACTTCTGCTCCAGCTGCTGTGGCATGCAACCGCATCCGCATTTCCGTATATCCGTATATCCGCATGGGCGACACGTTGAAGCCGCATTGTTAACTGTTGACTTTTCTTAAACTTTTGCCAGTTGTCTCCGGCAGTTGCAGGCGGGCGGGCAGCGCATAAAAAATGTATGCGAAATCCCTGCACTGCAGCTGCAACATTACGTGGTTAGCGAATTTATTATGCAGTGTGCTTGTGGCAACTGCCTGGCTGCCACAACTGCCACTGCCACTGCCACAACCGACGCTACAGCCGCCCACCCAAAGCAAACACTGTCTGAATCTGTATCTGTAAGTGTATCTGTATATGTATGTGTTGCAAGTAGTGACTTGGTGGCAAATGCTCTTGCAACTTGGCTGCCTTATCGACTAATTGCCTTTTAACAAACAAATCGTGCAAGAAATCATATTGAACCAGGCGCTATTCATTAGTTCACAAGCTCAAGTGCACATGGAATTCTTGAGCAGCATAGGTGACTAACAGATGCTCTTTAATTTCTCAATATATATATATATATATATGGGGAAAGTCTTGAACTTCCCTTTCGTAGAGATGTTGGGCATGCAAGTAAAACAAATCGACAAGTTTCAACCCAACTCGTATTCTTACATGCCACTTGCCATTTGCCACTTGCCACATGCCACATGGACTTGGATTTGTATTGGATTGCTTGAAAGGATTCGAGTTTGGTTTGTGCTGAACGCACTTGCTTAAAAATTCTATTTCTTAAACGTGCTCAGAGCAGCGTCATTGGCATCCTTGTGCCGCAGGCTCCCATCCGGCTGCTGGCTACATCCAATCCATACATACACCCATCCATACATACACCCATACATACATACATACATACATACACATGTAAGTACGACTACACAGATAGATATATGAAGTTGGCCTGGGACTCTGTGTCTTGGCTGCTGCTGTTCAAATTTAAGTGTTTTGTACGTGCGCCAACAGCAATTGGCAAATTCAAAGGCGTGTTAGCATGCCATCAGCAGAGGGCCGAGAGGGCTGAGAGGGCCGAAAGGATGTGGCAGGAGGCGTGTCTAGTTGAGTCTCCGGGCGGACTGCATACCCAGGAGGGTGTTTGCGGGCGAATTATCCTTTCAATTTGACTTGGCATATGTGTGTTCTTCCACAACTAAGTACATGAGTGTGTGTGTGTGTTGAAATCGCATTTTAAATTTTGGAAATGTCTTGAGATTTTCTTTTGCCAATTCGCATGTCCTTTTTGCCATATTGACGTATGCGCTGTATTCCTTCCAGCTACTCTGGTATGCACTGGGGCAGCCATCTCAATTGATTTATATTGAAAAGTCTTAGCCCATTTGTGGGGCTGCAACATTGGCTGATGTCTTTGCCACTTCCTCAGCCTCAACCTCAGTCTCAGT
Organism: Drosophila quadrilineata; assembly: GCA_018150725.1. NCBI lineage: Eukaryota > Metazoa > Arthropoda > Insecta > Diptera > Drosophilidae > Drosophila > Drosophila quadrilineata. The sequence goes on from JAECWN010000323.1 coordinate 10,135,597, forward strand.
CTCAGTCCCAGTCTCAGTCTAGAATAGATGGCTTGAACTCTGGTTGTGGCCAAGTCTGTGGCTGAACGGAAGTCACATCAATTGGCCTGGCTGATATGGGTCGGCTGTGTAGGAGCTGTGATGTCTGATGCGTCTGCTAATGCCACAAATTGTTGCAAACGAGTTCTGGTTGCGCTGCGAGTCTCTGCCACATTTAATGATGATTTCATGTAGGTGCCGCCAATAAACTCAATGCTTGAATGTTGCATTATTAATGTACGCTGCCACAGCGCGTCAGAGACACACAGAGAGAGGGGCACACGCTCATTTGATTCATAATTAGTTGGCTGCCGCAGCCGTTGACAACAACAGGTTGCCACAGCCGACAAACCGACTGTCAACGTTTGGCAAAACGGTTTATGGCCACGAGATACCGTTGACAATACGATTGCCATGAACCCTGCAGCCTGCAGCCAAATGTTGCAATCTTGACAATTTTATGCGGCATGCAAATACATTTCGGCCTCAGCTGCGGCACGCATCTGATGAATGGCAACTGCTAAACGTTGCCTTGCAACTGAAGATGCCTCCCAGCCATGTCCAGAGATTAGAATTGGCCTGGCCAAGGCACGAGAGTCACTGAACCCAGTTGATGTTGGCCAAGTCAGTCTATAATTGGTAACTGAATTATTCGAAATAATTCTGGATTTAGCGATATTCGAATTCCCCACTAATGCATTGATTAGAGAAGAGTCTCAAAATATTTATGAATTCACTTTTCAGCTTGCAACATAAGTGAGATATTTAGTTGGGGACTTTGAGTGCTGATCACAGTGCTTATGAAATTAAATGCTTGCCCAACCCTATTGCCAACGCTGCGAATTGATACGCGCAACAAATGGCCACGCAGTGGCAAGTGGAGCAGTCCGAGGTGGCAAGTGGCGAGTGGCAAGTTGGTGGACGCTGAGAGAAATTGGTGTTCATAATTCAATGGAGACTGCTGGGCTGGTGGTCATGTGCTTCATGTGCCGCATGTGGTGTGGCATATAGTTGCAGCTATTGCCACCGCATGCTGCATGCAATTATCCAGCGGAACACCTTCACTCGAGTGTGTGGCAGCTACCACCACACAAACACAAACACGTACACGTACACGTACACGAATACGATGCCGTCTGCCAATTGCCGTAAAAGGCGTGCTGTAAGTCGAGTAGGCATTGACATAGAGACGTGTTGCAAGTGCAACCGGCACTGCAACTGCAACACATATGTGTGTATATGTGTTGCTATTATTTTATTTTAATTTAATTGAAACATTTTTAGCTTCTTCGAGGCGACAATCGATTGAAGTGCCCGCTGCAATCCCCATTCCCATTCCCAATCCCCATCCCAATCCCATTGCCATGTCGATCGATTTGCATGCCCCTGGCGTAGATCCACAGATTGTTGCATGTTTGGATTTTTTCTGTGCCACAACAAACACACATACATCGATATCGAATTGGACTGTGTGTCTTCAACTGCAACTCCATGTTGCAATGCTTGTCGCCTGTCACATTGACAGACGCAGCATACTCCCCTTATCTCCCTCAGCCTCTCCCTCTCCCTCACCCTCTCTCTTTCTCATCTTGCAACTCTTTTGCTGACTGACAAACTACAACGCAGACGCGTCTGCGACTTTGTTTTTGTTTAATTTTTTACTTAATTAAATTTGAATTTGTAATTTGCGCGGCGCTCAACTATTTTTTTTTTCTTTTCCAAGTCGAAGACAAAGTCGACGCCTGCAAAATAAATCTGCAAGCCATATGAGCTATGTTGCTATGTTGTGTGTGCTGTGCTGTGCTGTGGTGTGGCATGGTGTCGTTGCAGGCCATTGCCATGCTCTTGCACCATGTTGTTTAGCATTGAAAATGATGTACAAGTTGCTGTTGCTGTTGCTATTGCTGTTGTTGATGCGTTGGTGTGTCGACCAGACCAACGCCTGGCCGAGCCTCGAGCCTTGCCACTCGCTCCCCGCTCCCCGCTCCGCTCTTCCCTTGTTGCCAGTCTGCGTCAAACTGTCGACCATGACTCTGACTTCGACTTTGACTCTGCCTCTGCTACCCTCTCGCCATCTACAATCTGTGGCACTAAGTGAGTGACTGTGCCTGCTGTCGCTGCGTCTATGCGCACTTGCAACAAACACTCCCACCCAGAGGGGGCAATGCTGCAGTTGCAGTTGCAGTCAGCGCGGCATAAGATTTATCACATTGTTCCACAGATTGTCTGCAGATCTTCCACACACACACATAAATCTACATATGTATATATGAGGATGAGGCAGCAATGCACCCGCGCCTACCCCAATACAACATGTTGCAAATCCAAAACATTCAGCCCAGAGCTAAGTGCCCCAGCGACGAGAGTCGCCACAGAAATTACTTGAAATTTTTTAATACATTTTAAAATGCATTGGGAAAACTTCTCAATCAGCCCCCCCTTCAGCGATCAGATCAGTGATCTGCAAGTCTGTTGAACTTCAGTGAAAATCACATGTAATATTTATTTTTTTTGCTCTTTTTTTTAAGGAGGGAAAACTATTTGGACTGTCTGCCGGATTCTGTTGCATTCGCATTCACATTCGCATTAGCGTCTGCAATTGCCAATGTAATGAGCTTGATATGCATTTTCCGAAATCACACTAAACAGATGTCGCATAAAAGGAGTGCTCCTTATTTCCGTCTCACTCTTCCACCGACTTTCTCTCTCTCTATCTTTCAGTGTCTCTGGTATTTTGCGACCAACTCCAAGTGTTTGTGGGGGAGTCTTGCCCCAGACAGGGCAGCGATTTCCTTGTTGCATGTCACATTGCATGAGATTGAATAAATTTCCAAGTAAAAATTTTTACTTATAAGTAGTATTGTATAAATAGCACAGCATTCAAATATACAGTATTCAACTGTATGTGCTCCTAACCAAGCATAAACTGTAACAAATTTTATGTTTCAATCAGAGACAAATTGTTGGGATTTTGTTGTTCGGCTGGATGGGATGGGATGGGTTGGGATGGGTATTGATTTGGTGGCCAGGTAGACAGAGTTGACTCGCTTGGTGGTCGGTTGCCACATCAAATCGAATATTTTAATGTGCTGCCAATCGAATTGATTTGATTTCGAACTTCATTCCCACACACTCACATCCACATCCACATCCACATTTACGAATTATAATAATAATAATAACAATAAAAATCATTTAATTTCAATAATTCGAAAGTTGCTTTCGATCTGTGGTCTTAATGAAAGGTCTCTGGCTAAGCCGAGTGGCTTATCGTGTTTTGGGCCAGACTCTATAGTATAGTACAGTATAGTATAACTGTGCTTATGCCTATTGACTGGGCCTATACTATTGGCACCCACTGTGCAACTCTGCGTCGGCCTCACCAAATTCAAGTTAATTACTTTTCACTGCACTTGACTTTGGTCACACGCTCAATCTGCCACGGCCACAACCACGAGCTGGAGTTGGAGCTGCCCGTGGCTTTTCTCACCAGGGAAATCTGCCAACCAGGAAACACACAGAGACAGAGGCACTAAGATAGATATGTATATATGTAGTATACGCAGAGATCCCAGCTTGCTGAGTGGCAGCAACAGCCGCCGCCACAGCCACAGCCACCACCACAGCCACCACCACCGCCCCATCCACAACCACAGCCTCAACATCAGCATCAACATCAGCATCAGCATCACCATCAGCTTCAGCCGCATGTTAATTTTCCGCATGCTAAACTTTTAGCACAGTAGCAAATGCGATGCTAGCGACGCGGGTGCCGGTCACTGGACATGGATGAGGATGCGGATGAAGTTGGGATGGTCAGTGGGTATTTCTGTATTTTTTTGTTTTTGTTCTTCTCTGTGTGCTGGTTAGTGGCCATTGGACGTGCCTAAATCGCAGCTAAATTGTTATCTATGAGAGCGGCGTGTGCGCTGGCATTTGGTGCTGCCTCCACTTTGGCATCTACTCAGGACTGAGTCTGGTAATTAAAAACACATTCAATGTGCGCAAAATCACAGTCCGGCCCGAACTGTGAGCAGATGCCAGCAAATTTCCATTAGGGCAGACCATGCCACAGCCCGAGCAGAGACTGGACTGGGCCATTAACTCTGCTTGTTTGACACATAATTCCATAACTCGACTGCCAGATCGCGGCCAGCGGGCAGAGCGGTTTATCTGTGCTCTCTGCTCTCTACTCTCTGCTCTGAGCACTCCTCGTCCTCGCCCACCTCGTCCAATTATTCGCTTTTTGGCAGTGCAAACAATTTCGATTTATCGACGGAGCTCACGCGGCGCATGCGTAGAGCTCCACTCCCAATGCAATGTCCACAATGTGGAGCCACAGCAGAGAGTTGACTTCGATGGTGGCCCCACTGAATGGACTACTCCGTGTCCATGGACGTGTAGGTCGTGCGGATTTGATTGTAATTGCATTGCATTACATATTTTTATTATGCCTCAAGGTCGTGTCAATATAGCGGCATGCTCGATCTATGATATATGCAATATTGGACAATTTTTATGCAAAAATAATCAATTGCAGATTTGTTTTATTGACTTTATTGTTAGCAGCAGGCCCTGGGCACACTGAGCTGTCCACAGTCACACAGTACGACAGTCAGAAAACCGAGTAGTTATTTGATATGCATATAAAACTGACACTCTGATAGATACCTAGGCACTTTTAATTCAGTATTTCTCTGGCAGCTATGGAAAATATGACAGCAGAAATGTTATTTAACTTGCTTGATACTATAACAGCAAAAAATGTGTGGAAAAATGTTCAGTAAATTGCCAAGAAAAGTTGAATTCCTCTGCAGCATAAGAGTAGAGAAATACTCAACAAAAAGTATTTATTTAATTTTTTCAAAATAGTGTTTCTGAATAAAAAATCGGTTAAGATTGGACAAAGTTCAGTACGGTTCTGGACTTGTGGAGGTGTTCGAAAATTAAGGTATTAATTTAAACAATCTTTGAATGCAGTTTTATTTCAAAAACTGAAATTTAAAAAAATTGGGATCAATCTTGAAAATCGTTCAAGATTTGACAAAGTTATGGCCTATGGAAATTTGATATGAATTAAATAGCCGATTTTCCTTTAGAGATCAGGGCTTGTGGAGGGGTCCGAAAATGAAGGTCTTAATTTGATGAATCCTTGAATGCAGTTTTGTTTTATATGCCAAATCTTGAAAAAATTGCCATCAACCTTGAAAATCGGTTGAGAAATGGAAAAGTTATAGCCGATCGAAGTTCTAAAAGCCCTAATAAGCGATTTTTCATACAGATCAGGGCTTGTGGAGGGGTCCAAAAATGAAGGTCATAATTTGATGAATCCTTGAATGCAATTTTGTTTTAAATGCCAAATCTTGAAAAAATTGCCATCAAACTTGAAAATCGGTTGAGAAATGGAAAAGTTATAGCCGATCAAAGTTTTAAAAGCCCTAATAAGCGATTTTTCATACAGATCAGGGCTTGTGGAGGGGTCCAAAAATGAAGGTCTTAATTTGATGAATCTTTGAATGCAGTTTTGTTTTAATTGTCAAAACTTGAAAAAATTGGGATCAATCTTGAAAATCGGTCAAGATTTGACAAAGTTATGGCCTATGGAAATTTGATATGAGTTAAATAGCCGACTTTCCTTTACAGTTCAGAGCTTGTGGAGGGGTCCAAAAATGAAGGTCTAATTTGATGAATCCTTGAATGCAGTTTTGTTTTATATGCCAAAACTTGAAAAAATTGGGATCAATCTTGAAAATTGGTCAAGATTTGACAAAGTTATGGCCTATGGAAATTTGATATGAGTTAAATAGCCGATTTTCCTTTACAGTTCAGAGCTTGTGGAGGGGTCCAAAAATGAAGGTCATAATTTGATGAATCCTTGAATGCAGTTTTGTTTTATATGCCAAAACTTGAAAAAATTGGGATCAATATTGAAAATCGGTCAAGATTTGACAAAGTTATGGCCTATGGAAATTTGATATGAGTTAAATAGCCGATTTTCCTTTACAGTTCAGAGCTTGTGGAGGGGTCCAAAAATGAAGGTCATAATTTGATGAATCCTTGAATGCAGTTTTGTTTTATATGCCAAAACTTGATAAAATTGGGATCAATATTGAAAATCGGTTGAGATTTGACAAAGTTATGGCCTATGGAAATTTGATATGAGCTAAACAACCGAATTTCCTTCACAGTTCAGGGCTTGTGGAGGGGTCCAAAAATGAAGGCCTTAATTTGATGAATCTTTGAATGCAGTTTTGTTTTAATTGTCAAAACTTGAAAAAATTGGGATCAATCTTGAAAATCGGTCAAGATTTGACAAAGTTATGGCCTATGGAAATTTGATATGAGCTAAACAACCGAATTTCCTTCACAGTTCAGGGCTTGTGGAGGGGTCCGAAAATGAAGGTCTTAATTTGATGAATCTTTGAATGCAGATTTTTTTTATATGCCAAAACTTTAAAAAATTGGGATCAATGTTCAAAATCGGTCAAGATTTGACAAAGTTATGGCCTATGGAAATTTGATATGAGCTAAACAACCGAATTTCCTTCACAGTTCAGGGCTTGTGGAGGGGTCCAAAAATGAAGGTCTTAATTTGATAAATCTTTGAATGCAGTTTTCTTTTAAATGTCCAAACTTGAAAAAATTGGGATCAATCTTGAAAATCGGTTGACATTTGACAAAGTTATGGCCTATGGAAATTTGATATGAGCTAAATAGCCGATTTTCCTTTAGAGTTCAGGGCTTGTGAAGGGGTCCGAAAATGAAGGTCTTAATTTGATGAATCCTTGAATGCAGTTTTGTTTTATATGCCAAAACTTGAAAAAATTGCCATCAAACTTGAAAATCGGTTGAGAAATGGAAAAGTTATAGCCGATCGTAGTTTTAATAGCCCTAATTAGCGATTTTTCATACAGATCAGGGCTTGTGGAGGGGTCCAAAAATGAAGGTCATAATTTGATGAATCCTTGAATGCAGTTTTGTTTTATATGCCAAAACTTGAAAAAATTGCCATCAATCTTGAAAATCGGTTGAGAACTGCCAAAGTTATGGCCGATCAAAATTTTCAAAGCCCCAATAAGTGATTTTTTTTTACAGATCTGGGCTTGTGGAGGGGTCCGAAAGTGAAGGTCGTAATTTGAACAATCTTTGAATGCAGTTTTGTTTTAAATGTCAAATCTTGGAGAAATTGCCATCAAACTTGAAAATCGGTTGAGAATTGGAAAAGTTATAGCCGATCGATGTTTTGAAAGCCCTAATTAGCGATTTTTCATACAGATCAGGGCTTTTGGATGGGTCCAAAAATAAAGGTCTTAATTTGATGAATCTTTTGATGCATTTATATATATATATATAGATTTTTAATTTGAAATTCGTTATTTAAATTCTTATTTAAGGTTTACCAACTTTTTTTTGAAAGATGTTAAAAACATTTTCATTTTTATAATATATTTATGTTTATTAATGTATGCATCACTCCTGAGCACATATTTAAATTTTCTAATGAATAGAAGACCATCCCCAAGTTAAAACCAAAAACATCATGCCTGCAATTATCATAGTATTTTTGCAGGCACTGTCACTCAACTGAGCTGAAAATTACAAACAGCAACTGACAGTTTTCTTTTTAGCAGTAGTCAACAGTCAACAGTTTCCCGAGTCGACGAGACACGAAGTCCAAAAACCTACAAAATGAAGTGTTTTATGACATATTTAACTACCATTATGCACATTATCCACTTAGCGTAAATTGCCGCCCCCCGTGACTAGCGCCAAATATATATTAGACTTACTACATATTAACGATATGAGGAGCAAGAGAAAAGAAAACAAAGCAAAAGTAAAGAGAAACACCAACATAAAAAATGTATATTCAAAATACAAAGCAAAAAAAAAAAATTAGTCTCGTTGGGAATAGAGAACGACAACGGCATAAAAAATGTGGCAGCACATAAATAAAAATTTAATTTTCCGCCTATATGTATATATGCATTTTTTTTTGTTTGCTTCATTTTCATTGCTGCAACACGCGATGACGCGGCGGCTACAATAAAAAAAAAGAAATAAAAAAAGACCCGAAAAATTCTTCAACTCATTTCACTCTGCCTGTAATTATGTGGAGTAGACTAGAGCTAGACCAGGAGTGGGAGTGGAAAAGACAGAGAGAGATAGGGAAATTGCCAAAATATATTTAAGAGAGGCGCATGGCACTTTATATTATTTATATGCCCTGTCGGGCATTTGTTTGTCTGCGCTGAGCCAGAAGGATTTCCATGCGGATTTACTGCCAACATGATGGCACGATGAAAGGTCGACAGAAGTCTGGATGCGCTTGGCGGTCAATTTGTTGCTGGGACCACACGACGTATGCGCAATATGTGTGCAATCTGTGAGAGGCAGGCGATGGGCAACTTCATTAGGCACACAAATTAAGCGATAATACTGTTAAAAATTCATTAAGTAAATTCTCTTGCCGACAACAATGGCATCGCCTTTGGCGAAAGGTGTTCCCAGAAAATGCCCACAAAATTGAACAATGGGAAAGTCGATAGGCAAATTTTGGGTAGTCTTTTTTTTTAGCAATTTTATCAGATATGACTTTGAGAAAGGGATAAGTACGAAGTGAAAAATGAGAAGATAGGAGTAAAGAAGACTTGCCATAAATATTGTTTAACGACTAACTTGAGAGAAGTTTCCACTATCTAAGACTTCAAATGTCAGAAACTTAGTTAACTAGTAGATAATCAATTGGATATCAAATTGCAGCTCAACAGATTGTGGGCAGCATACCCACGTTTGCTTGCCACAAAGGGTATCTGGCCAGCAAAATGGAAAGGCAATGCTACAGGCGGTTGCCAAAAAGTTGCGCATGCGCAGGCCGGATTGAGATTCGATTCGATTCGTTCGATTGGATTGGATTTGGAATTGGAATTGGGGATTGTTGGAGACCATTCAACTGGTTAGGCTCGTTGGGTGCCTCGCAGGCCGTGTGAACGGACCGCTTTGTATGTTAACTACACGCATGTAAAATGTACTTTCGATAGCAATCTTTTAGTCTCTGTTTCTGCCTCTGTCTCTGTCTCTGCCTCAGTGGTTGTTGCCGTTGCAGTCGCTGCTGCAGTCGACGTCTCAGTCAGCGGCATAGGTAAAGTCGTTTCGGGCTCTTTCATGCTTGCCATTAATTAATTGAGCACACACTCACCTGGCCGGGCCTCTTGGCTAGATATTCCCGATGGCGATCTATGTGCGGTTTGCGTTAGGCTTTTGTTTGCTTTTTGGCCCAATCTGCAGCGTTGATCTCTCGAGGCGTTGCAGTGGCAGTTGCAGATGGCAGATGGTAGACGGCAGACGAAGCGGCAGCGGCAGCTACTGAGCTTTGAAGGCGTTGCAGCATCAGCGACTAATGCATTGTCGATTGGCCACTAATCCAATCCATTTAATTATTATTTATATCTAGATTGTGGCATCATGAACAAACAAAGAGATTCTTTGCCGCCTTGCCGGCATACATATTTAAGTTAATGCAGCCGCCGCCGTTTTGTCTGTTCCTGTTAACTGCGACGCTGACTGCGATTGCAGCAGAGAACAGAGAGAGAGAAGAGAGCAGAGTTTGTGGTCTGAGGCAACAAAAAGTGCGCCGAGAAATGCAATTAAAGTCATTTGCTGTTGTTGCTGGCGACATAAAATGCCGCTGCTCCAGCTCCAGCTCCATCTCTCTTAGTGCTGCCCTCAGCTGTTTGCTGCGGCGTCGGCGGCGGCGTCGTCGCCACTTTTTGCATGCCACAAAGTTTTGTGCGCCTTTTTATGCTCATGGTAGTGATGCCGCCGCCAAGAGAATGAACAGAGTGAATGCGATTCGAACAGGATGCCAACTTGCAAGAGACAAAAAAGCGTCGGTTAGTCAGCCAGTCTTTCTGTCTGTCTGCCCGTCCCTCAATCTATCTGTATGTATGTCTGTCTGTCTGTCTATCTGCCGGTCTGTCTGTCTGTCTGTCGGTCGGTGGTCGTTCGGTGGCTGTTAAAAACCTCCTACTTTCCTGCATTTCCGCTCATAATGATCATGATGATTGCATGCGTGGCTGATGGGATTTGAATGTTGCAAGTTGCCAGCTTGCCGCCGCCTCTCACAACTCTGCACAACGATACGAGTACAGCTTGCCACATCTCGCACACATATGGACGACACACAGACAACTGTGTAATTTGCACCAGCATCGTGGGAGCGCACCTTTCCTTCAACTTGCCATGAACTTGAAAGCTTTGTCTTGACCGCAGGCTGTGGCTACCGAGCTGCTGCTCCTGACCGAATCCCCACATCTAGCTAGAAACTGAAGGCTGCACCTGTTCGGCCCAATCTGGAGCCATAAGTTAGCCAGTTGATGCCACATGATAAGCGTCCAGCAACAGCTCGTAAACAGCAAAGTTTTGTCTAATAAATTCAACGCTTGCACTTAGTAAATTTTCGTGGTTCGCATTATTTTGAGCACTTCATCATCAAATGCAGCGCAAAGTTGCCTTCTTTTTTATGCGCAATTTACTTTGGCCAAAAGTCGCATAAATCGTCGCCAGCCCAGGGATGGAGACAATGCGGAGAGACGAAGTTGCAGCCACAGCAGCATCCAAGGTAAAATGCTACCCACAATCCGCACACAAAACACTTAAGTGCCATAAAAGAGATTTTTATTATGTCTTGTGCGCCAAGCGGAGCCCCCAAAGCAGAGGTAATTCTTTTTATATTTCACCTTCTCTTTTTTATACTCTATACTACATACATTCGTATTTTTTGTGTGCTTAAATTTTGCGCACATGTGGAAAGTATAATGAATATGACAAGATGTTTGCCATCAATCTGTCAGTTAATTTCGCAGCTTTTCAAATAACACACATTGGACTTAAATAAATAAGGATTTTTCCTTCTTAATATATTTTTTACAATTTTAGATAGATTTTCATTAATTTAATTTTATTCTCATTCACAAATTTTTAATATTTTAATTTTTTTTTTATTTTCTAACTATTTTTATTAATTTATATTAATTTAAGAGTCAACCACAAAATTGAATTAAATTTATTTTTAAAATTTTGATAGACACACAATAAAAAAAATAGTATTATTATAAATTAAAAATATACAAATAAAATTTTATGATAACCAACAAATATTTTAATTATATTTTTCTAGAGTATTTGAGTGACGACTATCTACTTATCGTTTAGTTGTTCCTCCCCCGCTCACTATTTGTTACAAATATGTGGCAGAAGATGCTGCCTGATGCTGGCACAACCATCTCCTTCACTCCTTGTTGTTGTCCCTCTCTGCGCTTGCCCCAATGTTAAATCTCAGCTTTGGCTCTGGCTGCTGTTTACTTGTTGCTTCTCCGGCAGCTTCGTCTGGTGGGGCAAAGTGTCCGCAGTGTCTGTCGTCTGCTTGAGCAGCTTATGCAAATTGTGTGCTTATTGCCTGGCCATGTGGGTGTCAGCCAGTCAACCAGTCAGCCAGTCAGCCAGTCAACCAGTCATCCAGTCATCCATTTAGACAGCCATCCAGCCAACGATAGACTTGTTGCCTTTGTTGACATTTCGTCGGGCTAAAAGAGACTTGGCTCGTTTGTCAGACAGCTGCAAGTAGGCTTGCCAGAGGTTATCAAATCTGTGGCAAACATAGCAGCAATTTAATTTTTGAGGGAAAACGAAACCTCGCTAAGTTCATCGCCTACAATTGCCCTGTGATCATGACTGGATTCTGGATAACTTTCATGCTCTCATGTCAGCGTGGGTTCACTTCCTTCAGCAGAGTGAAAGGATGCCCTTAAATCTATTTAAAAAAAAAAACTCAACTAATAATCAATTTTAAAATCTATGTTGTGATTACAGTTTCAAGTGGTTATCGAGTTCAGAATGCTGCTGGTGCTGCTTATTCATTAGAGTTCATTAGTTGCAATCAAATTGACCAAATGGACAAGAAACAATTATCACAGCAACGCCTGCCTTAGCCTGTCTTGGCCTGGCCTAGACGCCCGCTCAATGCTTTTGGCACGATTGTGGAGTCAGCAAAGGCAAAGGCAAACCACTGGCAAAACCACTCGACGAGTGAGACACCGATAGACACCAGGCCGACAATCTGTTGACCTTCGACGGCTCTTGTGACGCCCGCCCATAGACAAGAGTCGACTCCGACTCCGACTCCGACTAAGTCGAGTCGAGTCAACTTGCAACACAGAATCTGTTGGCCAACAAAGTAACAAGCAACAACCAGCTAGACAGACCGGCCAGACTCCCTCCCCAATGGCCATTCCTACTGCATCCCCTCCAACTCGATCTCCGTCAGCGTCGCTTGTTGTCCATTGCAATCTTAGACTCGGGTATTGGACTGATCTCAGCTGTGCCTGCGTCGCTTTCAATGGCGTTATTTATGTTTATTACCTCTAAGGTCGTTCGTTACTCGATGCAGTCCGTCGACTTCTTGCTCTTGTTGTTGCTGCTGTTGTTGTTGATAGTTGTTGCCAGTTGTTGTTGCTTGTAGCACTTGTTGTTGCTGTCGCCGCTGTTGATAGTATTTTGTACGCAGATATCAGTAAATTTAGATTTAAAGTGAATGCGCGCGTTGAGTGTCAAATGCGCCAAGTGTCAAAAGATAAGTTGTTGTTGTTGTTGTTGTTGCTGTGTGTAGTTGTTGCAGGACATATTACATTGGTTGAATGAGTGCCCAACTACAGGCTACACCTGTTGTTGTTGCTGCACCAGTTACAGTTATGAATATATGTATCGTCTCTAGTTGCATGTGCAACTTGCAACCTGTTGCCCATATATGTGCAGAGCATAAATTTCCAATTGTTGCACGCCCGCTTATGAAGACATTCAATAACCAAACACACACACACACATATATATACATTATTTACGAGTCTGAGTCTCAGTCTCTGAATATGAGTCTGAGTTTTGAGTCTGTTTCGAATACCCGAAAGACTGCGAAACGCACAGATTTTTGTGCTAATTTTATCACTTTGTGTGTCGCTCTGCCGTCACGACTTCTGACAGCACATAAATACTCATAATTTATTAATACGGTAAATGTTGCATGCAATAATTTCATGGCGACAAAGCCAGCAACAACGACAACAGCAACAAGCTCAGCTGCAACAAGTGTCCACAGTGCCACAATTGTAGTTGCCAGCATCCGAAACTCTCCACACTCTAGCCCTTTTATAAGTGACATGACCAGTGTAAATCGTAATGTATCCCATTTTGATGTAAGGGTATTGGAAAAGTGAATTGAAGTTTAACTTTAAGTGGAGCACACGCAAGTCGCAAAGAAGACTCTCTGCATAAATAATAATTTCATCATTGTGCGGCCAGGATGATTTATTTGGTTGACCGTAAAAGGATTGCCTTTCCGTTGTGTCCAGCTCCTGTTGCCCATTGATAACCAACTAGCTCTGTTCCTATCTCTCTCTCTCTCTCTCTGCTTGCCTCAACTTATGCCGGCTGTCATAAGTGTGAGCGATTTATTGTCATTGTTGCTGGAACACTATGAACTGGCAACAATCGCACTTTACTTTTTCCCAATTGCTAATTCAATTTCGGGCCTGTCTTGCCACTCTCTGTCACTTTGGCCTGTCACTTGTCGAAAAGAAAAGGATAAAAAATAATAAAAGAAATTCACCAAAGAAAGAAATCCCAACGAAATCTGTTGCCTGTCTTCCATTGGCAAACGCCTTCAAACTTTGCCCAAAACAAGAGATAGAGAGACAGAGAGAGAAACCTTTAGCGAAATATTTATAGCAATAATTTATTGTAGTTTGGAATTTATTGTCTACGACACGTTTCAATTGCTCGTCTGCTGTTAGAGAATTGAGAATTGTTGCGGCACTTAGCCGAGAAGATGTTGCTGGCGGCGACGGCGGCAACGGCGGCGACTGCAACATCATTTGACACATGCGAGATTTATCGCCACAGCTCTCAGATGCATTTCTAAGATGCCTTAGTCGGCAGCTAATGGAATCTTAATTTAGCAGTGCCAAAATAAAGCTCAGCCACATCAGCAGCAACACCAACACTAACAGCAACATCAGCAACACATTCACAAATTCCATGGAAAGTTGGCACCCTCAAAGCAATTGAAGCCAACAACATTTTCGTGGACTTGTAAATTGAATTAAAATGATTGGACGGGGGGGGGCAAGGAGAAGACGTGTGGAAAGGGTTGACCTGGTCCGACAACTTTCGATGGCTACTGTTTGCAGGTGCTGCCCGTCTTCCTGCCAATGAAATTAACGCCAACTGCAACATAATTACAATATAAATGCGCAACTCTTGCCATATATGGGGCACGCTCAATGTCAAGTTGCAGCCACGTAATTGGCATTGGCCCCTGCAATTTGTGGCCATTTGCAGTGAACGCCGTGCAACTTCAGGAGCCACCCTCGTTGCAAACTTGCAAGTCGAAGCCTGCAGAATACTCGCATGCTATGAGTTGAGTCTGTGGCAAGTATCAGCTGCATAATGCATGCTGATTGAGCAACATTTTTGCACAACCCACTGACAAAACAACGCGCCTATCGACAGACAATCAACAACAGCAACTACAAATGCAACTCGAACTGCAACTCCAATCGCAATTGCAACTGAAACTTCAACTTGAACAGAAAATGCAACCCCACATCCTTTCCACCTCCGCGTCCGTTATGCAGTTCACTTCCTGTCCAGAAGCAGCACAATCTTTCATTCATGAAATTTGTTGCCGTTGTCATTGTTTGTGTTGCAAATCAAATGCCCGGCAGCAGCAACAGCAGCAGCAGCAGCAGCAACAGTTGCCGTCTTGCGGTCGCATAAATTGCTGCTGCTGCCGGGGATTGTTGCCCCCGATCGATGTGTTCCACTTTAGTAGCAGCAACAGCAACAGCAGCAGCAGCAGCAACCTCAAATCTGTGTCCGTTTTCTGCTGCGTTTTTGGCTCAGTTATTTTAACGAATTTATTTGCAGCGCTTTCATGGTCAGCGCAACAATTTAATGTAATTTAAATGACGTGCCCAGTACACAGAGGCAAAGGACAGGTGCAGATTCTGAGGAGAGTTCTCCAGTCTCCTCACCAAAGAGACAGACAGAGAGAGGGACAGAGATAGGGGAGATGGCAGTTGTCTGTCGTCTGCTGCCTTCGGTGGGAGTATGCGTGGCCTGTTCACATTTTTGTGCTCGCCAGCGGCGGCAATGTCGGCTCCTTTGTGGCGACATTGACGACAACAACATCCACATCTACATCCACATTCACGTCCAGTTGGAACAACGACGTCGACGACAGGCAATGTCGCTATCAAGTTTTTGGGCGAGCGGACACATTTTAATGATGAGTCCAACTCAGAGTCTCTGGAATTGGGCTTGTTGCTGTCTCAGCTCCAGCGGCAACTGTTGCTGCTGCTGTTGCTGCAACAAGGGAAATGCTAATTTGTGTGTGTTGCCTCTTTGCCTGGCGGTATCTCTTAAAGAGCCTTTCAGGGTACCACGACTATGCCATAGACCACAAATTTTATACTCCATCCAATCAGTGTCGACTCCAAATATAATCAAATAATAATTGTTGGCCATAACAATATGGCATAAAGTGAATGAAATACTTTATGAACTTGTGGAGTATCACAGAAGAGCATTAAGAGTTCGTCTACTCTTCGCCTGATTGTCGATTTGGTTGTTGGCTTTAATCAGTCATTCGGTTGGCTAAATTGAGTCGCAGCGGCAACATCTCCACATCTTCTCTCGTTTGCCTCTATCGGGGTCTCCGCTCTTTTGTTTCGTATCAATTAAAGTCTTCGCTTTGCGGTCGCTCAATTTGCGTGGGTCGACGGTCCCATCTACCGATTGTCTGATTGTTGAACTGTCGGATTGCTGTATTACCTTTTGATTGTGAGTTGTTTTATGCTTATTAATAACGCTTATTAGCCTGCTGGCTAATCAGGTGCAAAAGGCACTTAATTAGTCTCCGAATGGAGCATTTCCCCTCTCCAAAAAAAAAAAAAAAAATACAAAACCCCTAACCATGACCAATTGACTCGTGTGAAAGTTCCAAAAGCGGCCAAAAACATTTCCCAGCAATCACAGCTCGAGATTGAGTTTGATTTTGATTTTGAGTTTCAATTTCGTTTTCATTTGATGTATTTTGTTTTTATGTGTTATTGAAGAATGAAATCAGGCAAACGATTGTCACAAATTATGCACAATCAATGCATCAATTAAAGCGGCACCAAAATCAAGTCCAAGCAGCAACAACAGCAACAGCAACAATAACAATTGATTTCAATTTGCAATCAAATTGAAATGAAATCAATGACAAAACAAAAACGATTGACAACTTACACCCGCATACAAGGCGGGGCTGCCATTGTTGTTGTTGTTGTTGTTGCTGTTGCTGCTGTTGTTGGCTTAATTGATGTTGCTGTTGTCGCTGTCGTTGTCGGCAATCTGATACGACAAGCACGATAAAGGGGTTGTGCGGTGCTGTGCGATGCGGTGCTGTGCGGGGAGCGTGGCAACATTTGTCTATTGCGTGACGATGGCTGTTAGAATTGTAGCTGCCGTTGGACGCGATTTATTTCACTTTCAACTTGGTTGGTGAGTTAGAGAGCTGCTGCTGTGTTGTTGCATTGCCTTTGGGGAAACAATAAAATAAAGTGGCAAGCAACGTCATCATCATCATCAGCAGCAACGGCAACAGCAACGGCAACAGCAACATCATGGTGTGAAACTTTTTCAATTGACTCATGCGGCAATTGTGTCAATTTGTCAGGCATTGATTTCGATATCAGCTTCGATTTGTGGGATTCGCGTTGGGCAATGTGTGGGCAGCAATCATTTGAGTTTATTATGCGGGCGGGTCACCCCTCCGCCGTCCAATCACTCAGCACCATCGCCATCGCCATCGTCATCGCCATCGCCATCGTCATCGCCATCGCCAGCAACATGAGATTCAACAACAGCAACAAGAGCAACCCCTTGTCATGTCTTGACCACGCTCAATTTCCATTTTATGCGCTCGCTGTGCAATTAAGTGATTTATCATTTGGAGAGTTGGTGCTGGAGATGGAGTTGGAGTTGGAGCTGCAACTGTGGCCAATAGCCAACTTAATTTTAGCGGCAATCAAGCAATAACAAGCTGCAACATGCCGTGTTGCACGATTGCCTTTGACTCGCTGTGGCTTTACCTTAAGCTCATGTTGTTGCTGTGGTTGTTGTTGCTGTTGCTGGGGCTCCGGCCGTGCCTCATTGCAACGGCAACTGCTGATATCGATAGCTTTGGCTTTACTTCAACTGCTGATTGCATCTGTTGCAGCAACAACAAAATTACAACCAACAACAACAGCGATGGCAACAACACCAGCTAAATTGAATTTGAGAAAAGTGTGGTGTAGCATCAGCAGCTGCCACAACTCCATTTTCAAGTGCGGCGGCGGTGGTGGTGAAGGAGGTGGCGGAGACTGCGGTGGCAGCAATCAGCAACACCTACAAAAATGCCAAATGATATCGCTGCGTGCGCATCAATTGCAACCCGAGCCAATCTGCCAGCAACCACAGCAGCCAATGCCACCTACTCCACTCACCTTACCACAGCCCCCTTCCCTTGGTGCAACAACACCTCCGACAAGCTTAAGCACATGCATTAAATAATTTTACACTTTGTTTGCCATCTCGATGAATGCAAATGCGATAATCGCCTAGCGTTTGGCAGCTAACGAGACGCAAGACCGTTGCAACGTGGCAGCAACTTGCCACAGCAGTTTATCTCTACAATTTCAGGAGAGTGGGGAGGGGAGGAAGTAGTGACACTGCCTGTGATAAGACTCCTTTTAGGGCATTGGGAGCCAAGGCCTTTGTCACTTCGCTACAGACCGCCATAAAATCTTTAGATCTCCACAGCCGCAGTTCGTGAAGAGAATTGAGGGAGGGTGGTAGGGAGGGAGGGAGGGGTAACTGCTGCTGTTGCACTCGCGGCACGAGCAACAAATTGCCCATTTTGCTGGCCGTGTACGTGCCGCAATTTCAAATGACATTTTCATTAGCAATTCGTTTTGAAAATTGCATCAAAAGCCCACAATTCATCGCGATTCCAACTTCAACTCCAACTCCAACTTGGAGTTCGACTTCGACTCGGACTCAATCTGTACTGTAGTCCATTCGGTGTGGAGTCAATCGCTTTGAAAAATTTTCCAATAATTTATGGGAAATATGTGAACAAACTGTGAGGCAATTGCACAAAATATATGGATAATATATTGCAAGATTTAAGAGATATCAAACTGAATTCTATTACAGTTGTTATATAAGATCAGACAAAAGAAATCTCTATCGATTTTGCTTTCAATATGATGTGTAAATGTAAGTTGTAATGAGCTGTCGATTAATAAATCAATTTGTGACTGCCCAAATGTCATGCATTAATCATTATATTCTTCTCGCTTTGAAATCGCCTACAAATCGCCCACAAATCGCCAACACATTTCTCACAAACCAATTTCAATTGGAGCGAGTTCTAATCGCTTTTGGTGTTGTCTTGTGGCGATTAAATATTGTCAGTCTGTGCCACAAACATGAGACATGATCAGGGATGGGCAGGAAGGGGTTTAGGAACAAGAGACATTGGGGCAAGTGTTGCCGGCGGCGTCGGCGGCGACGTTACCCGACGCAGATCTGTGGCAGATCTTTTGGTGGCAACTGCAGTCCGAGTTGTACGTGAACAGAGATTAATATGTCCAATTACTGTGACAAAATCGCAAAATGCCGTCCCGTCTGCATGCGACTTGCCAAAAACATGGGCCACAAAACTCATCATCTAATAGGTGCTGCAACATGCGGCGAGTGGTGCGATGTTGGTGGTGGTTGTGGTTGTGGTGGTGGTGATGGTGGTGGTGGTGGTGGCGACGGTGGCTCGTGCTAATTAGCGTCAGTTGGCGGCACAAAAAGTAAACTAATTTGTGGAAGAGTCTATGCGATTCACGTTGCAACCCCATATGCCAGAGTGGCAACCTCCCCATAAAATCAAAAAAACTACAAAAGAGACAGAGGTTTGAAGGGAGAGGGGAGACTAGAAAAAAAAGTTAAAGATAATTTAAATAAGCGCGCAAAATATTTTCCATGTCACGTTGAATTGTGAATTTTTTTGTGACTTTCGTTTTTGTTTTGTGCATAAAATTAATTTCTTGTCGTCTTTTGTTGCTCATGTGGGGCAACACGGCGACAGCAACAGCAACAGCAACTCACCTAAATGGCAATACAAAATGGCTGCCACATGTGGCAAAAGATTTTGTAACAGCTGCACGGCCCAAAAAGTCAAAAAGCCAAAAAGCGTGCTCTCATTTTTTGTTGTCTTCTTGTGTCAGTTGCTGTTGTTGTTGCATGTTGCTGTTGCTGTTGCTGTTGCTGTTGTTGTTGCCATGCACAATGTGTTGTTTGCCTTTTCTCATTTCATTTTGAGACTTTTTATTATTAGTTAGTTGTTGGAGTTGTTGCTGTTGTTGTTGCTAATTTGAGCAGTTTTGTGGACCAGCGGAATTGTCGCGAATGGCGAAAGTAAACAAGAAACAAGAGACAGACAAAGAGACAGCGGTCGACAACGACGAAACAAGAGAAAACAACACAAGAAGTCACATGTTCGCCAGTGTTTTACTTTTTAAATAAATATTTTTAATTAAAAATTTACTCAAAGTCATAGCAAAAACGTGACTTTAGCCAAATGACGGGCCTGGCTAAAAAGCAACAGAAAAAAAAAAAACCATTCAAGAATTCTTGCAATAAAAATTTAAGAAAATATTCTCTCAAATATTGTCTTCAAGTCTGTGGCAACTTCGTAGGAATTTTCAAAAAGAGATAGATTCCAAATGTCATCCTTGGATGCATTAAGAGCCGATGGCTCAGATGAATGTTTTATATATCGTATTTCGAAACATGTCGCACTTCCTCTGCGAGTCTGCGATTGGGACCGGGATTGAGAATGATCATTTGAATGGCAATTTTTCCCCCATTTTCCCACGCCTCAAACGGGCTGAAGAAGTCTCTGGGTTCCAGTAATTAGCGAATGCAGACAGCGCCAACCTAACGATGTCACTTTATCAGCGGGTTTGTTTTTTGTGCAAGTTGTACCGCTAATATGGCCTACGCCTACTCCCAAGTCCCCAGACTCATACCCATACTTATACCCATACCTATACTTACAGATCCAAAGACGAGGCAACTTCAGCAAACATATTGAGAGGAAGAGGCAGTCCAAGACGACAACGACAACACGGCAAATGCCAACCAATAAGAGAGATAAAAGCCAAACGCATTGCGTCTGAATCGTCCTCCTCCTACTCCAACTACTTCTCCACTCCATGTGCTTCTCCATTCTGCAACTTCTCGCGACTTGGACTGCCTCCGCTGGCATACCCTTGCCACCTCCTTGCCTGCATAAAGCGGAGCACTTTGCATTAGCGACATAATTTATCTCGCCAACGAGCGAGGAGGTGGCAGCAGTTGCGGTGGTGGTTGAGGCGAAGAAGCGACAAAGCTAAAGGTGCGAGCCAAGACCAAGACCAGGTAGATGAGCAAGAGGAGGGGTGGGAGGAGTGGCATGACCACGCAGACGCAACGGCTGCCCATCTCAGTTGCCACAGTCGTTCGTTGCACCTGCAGCCTTGCCGCGTCATCTTTGTCGTCTTCATCGTCGCCTTGCACTGGACTTGGTCTCGACTCGGACTTGGACTTGGAGTTGGCTGTGGACTTGGTCATGGATTGGGCGATTCCACACTCTGTTCTTTTTTTTTAGACCGCAGCCGGCTCCCACTGTTCATTGCTGTTGTTGTTGTTGCTGTTTTCTTGAATGCTGCTTCTTTTTTTCGGCGCAACAAGTGCAATTATTAAAAATTCGGAATTCGCCTGAGAGAAAGAGTACGAGAAAGAGAGTGGGAGAGAATGAAGAAGAGAGGGAGAGTACACTGTAGGAGGAGGTTCGGCAGTTGCGTGGGGAGTTGTGTCCAGTTGCTGCTGCTGTTGCTCCTGATTGTTGCTGCTGTTGCAGTTGCTGTTGCAGTTGCTGCTGCTGCTGCTGCTGCTTCTCGTTTCGTCTTACGCATGCTTCGGTGCTGCTCAAGTGCGTTGGTTTTCGCATTAATTATGCGTTTCGAGTCGAGTCGAGTCGAGTCGATCCGATGCGATCCGATTCATGCGATCCAAGCGATCCAGGGAGATTCGAGCGATTCATGAATCTGAAATGCTAAGCAGAAATTGATGTGGCTTCTACTTCTGGTTGGCGTTGTCCTCTTGCGCAAAAAGCATTTAATAACAGCGCACAAATCGATATATCATTTGGCTTTTTCTTGGCTGCGTTTCTTTCTTTCGTGTTGCGACCCTGGTACTCTCTCTCCCCTTCTCTCTCTCTCCCCATAGAGGCAGGTCTCTTCCCACACTTTTGCTGAAAAATCAATTAAAATATCTTTCGCATCTTTATAAACATTCAAATATATATATATGCCGCTCTGTGTGCGTCTGTGCCCCGCCAATAAATTTGCCATAAAAATTCCACTAAATCATTGCAGATGGCAGAAGTAACATTGTCGCATGGACATTAACATTAAAATAGCTAAACGAAATTTAAAGAAATAAAAGTGACAGAAAGAGACAGCACTAACAGGCATTGATTGATGGCAAACATACCGTTATTTAACTACTAATAGAAATTATAAAAAGAAGTCAGCATGATATAGTTGTGAGTGCGCGACGAGGTTAGATACCCTAGATACCCTACCCTAGAGAGAAAAGGTCAGAGAGACGAACAGAAAGACCGCCAGGAAAATTTATTTGGAAGTTGAAGAAATTCTTTTGAAGAATTTTTCGTTTTTTTCATAACACACTGGTTGAAAAGAGTTTTTTAAGTTATTAAATAAAAATAATAAAGTCTTTCAAAAAATAGAGTAGAGAATATAATAAATGTTAATGTAAAAATTTATGAGCATTATTTAAAAAAAAATAAATAAAAAAATAAAATAAATATAGATGTTAAAAATTGAAACAAATGAGTCTTGTGACATAATTTGAGGTAAGAGACGTTGATATTAATTGAACAAGGTGTGGAAAACAAAGCAAATATCAACAAGTTAAAAATTTAAGAGAACATTATGATTAATGTTTAGCAATTATAGTTTCGAATTCGTTATTAGTTTAATAATAAATTTAATGACATTGCCAGCATATTTCTAGAATACGATATTAATTGATTAATCAGGCAAATGTGATAAATGGCAGCGTTATAAATTAATAGCCACCAATAACAAGAAGTACATACATAAGTATAACTAACTGCAACAACAAACTAGGCGTATGTCTAGCCAAGTAGCTACTGCAACTGCCACACCAGCAACTGCTGCTGCTGTTGCTGTTGCTGTTGCTGCTGACTATCGGCAACGCCCCAGACAGCCCAGACAAGCGTAACAACAACTGCCCACAGCAAGTCAAGTCAAGTCAAGTTCAAGTGCAGTCTGTGGGACAGCCAATAATGCTGCTTGATAAGCTGGCAAAGAGCTCGCAAAATCATAATAAAATGGCCAACACTGAGAGGCAACAGACAACAGACAACAACAGCAACATGGAACAAGCAACTGCAACATGTGGAGCGTAGGCAATGTCGCCTACTGTCCAGTTGCTGTCTCATTCTGACATGCTGTTGACACAAGCGTCGAGCTGGCCAAGCGCCTTGGGTTGTCAACTCTCTGCCAAATGGCTGGCCAGGCCAACATGTGCATCTGTATCCCATTTGCTGCCCACATCTTTTGCGCTGCTCCTCTACTAAATAATGACAGCAACAACAGCAGCAGCAGCAGCAGGAGCAGCAGCAACAATAAAGCGAATCGCAATCAAAATGCAATCACCCACAACATTAAAGCAAATTTAAAGCGCATCATCTGAGAAAGAGAAAAGGTGAGTGAGAGAGACAGACAGAGATATGCCCAAATGAAATGAAATGAAATCCTTGCCGCACACATTAACAGCTCATTGCCACTACTGTAGGGGGTCGCCATCAATGTGAATGTGAATGTATCTGTGGCACAGTAAGCAGTCGGAGATGGAGTCGAAGTCAGAGACACAATTCCATTCTCTGGAATGGTGCCAAAGTGGCGCCGCCGACGCTCCACTTGACTTTTCCCTTTCTCTTTCTCTCGCTCTCTGCCACAATGTCCCTCCCTCCCACTCTTTTGCACTCTTATGCTACGCTGCGTCGTCGGCACGAAATAAGTTATAAATTCTGCAACCGTTGATGGCGCATATTATGATATCATTTTACAACTTATGCAGAGCCAAAAGCCTCGACCTGAGCCGCCCTTAGATGGAGATGAGAGCGTGAGTAGCGCAGAAATTACGCCTTTTTAGTACTGATTCATACACAAATTTGAAAACATGGGTTTGAGCTCAGAAAATGATTTGGAAATGAAAGCATTTCAATACCTTCATTTTGGTGAATAAATTTTAAAATTCGCAAGATTTTTGACGAAGTTATGGCATTTTGAAGTTTGGAGGCAGCGACGACATGGAAATCCTGGGTCAAAATTCAACTTGTGTGGGGTGAAATTTACGATTTTGAGATTTTGGTACCGATCGATCAGGAATTTCAATACCTTCATTTTGGTGTATAAATTTTGAAATTCGGATGATTTTTGACGAAGTTATTGCATTTTGAAGATTGGAGGCAGCCACCACACGGAAATCCTGGGTCAAAATTCAACTTGTGTGGGGTGAAATTTACGATTTTGAGATTTTGGTACCGATCGATCAGGAATTTCAATACCTTCATTTTGGTGTATAAATTTTGAAATTCGGATGATTTTTGACGAAGTTATGGCATTTTGAAGATTGGAGGCAGCCACCACACGGAAATCCTGGGTCAAAATTCAACTTGTGTGGGGTGAAATTTACGATATTGAGATTTTGGTACCGGTCGATCAGGAATTTCAATACCTTGAATTTGGTGTAAAAATTTTGAAATTGGGATGATTTTTGACGAAGTTATGGCATTTTGAAGATTGGAGGCAGCCACCACACGGAAATCCTGGGTCAAAATTCAACTTGTGTGGGGTGAAATTTACGATATTGAGATTTTGGTACCGGTCGATCAGGAATTTCAATACCTTGAATTTGGTGTATAAATTTTGAAATTGGGATGATTTTTGACGAAGTTATGGCATTTTGAAGTTTGGAGGCAGCCACCACACGGAAATCCTGGGTCAAAATTCAACTTGTGTGGGGTGAAATTTACGATATTGTGATTTTGGTACCGATCGATCAGGAATTTCAATAATTTGATTTTGGTGTATAAATTTTGAAATTCGGATGATTTTTGACGAAGTTATGGCATTTTGAAGTTTGGAGGCAGCGACGAGACGGAAATCCTGGGTCAAAATTCAACTTGTGTGGGGTGAAATTTACGATTTTGAGATTTTGGTACCGATCGATCAGGAATTTCAATACCTTCATTTTGGTGTATAAATTTTGAAATTCGGATGATTTTTGACGAAGTTATTGCATTTTGAAGATAGGGTTACTAAAAATTGTATCGTGAATAACGCGTCTTGCTCACGCTGCCATCTCTGAGCCCTTATGCAAATGCTGTAGCTGTAGCTGCAAATTAATGTTGCTGTTGAGTTTAAGCGGTCGATTCTCTGCTGATTCCCGCTCCCCTCACAGCTCTCCGCATAACTGGGCTGGCAGGCTCAGCCAGTGGCCTGGTCTGGCATGGTCTGGCCTGGTCTGGTGTCGTCTGTGACTGCTTGGAGTCTCAGCTGCTGTTCTTGTGTTCTTTTGCATGTTGTCATTGTATGAGCTGACCTTCCCCCACTTTAAGAATTATTGTTATTATATGCTCTGCAGCGATAAAAATCGCAGATGCCACACAATCGTCGTTGTCGACGTCGACGACGACGTCGTTGGAGGACAGCTCATGAAATACGACGCACGCACCCAGAGAAAGACAGATAGTGAAAGACCGAGGAAGAGAGGGATGCAGCTCTGGGCAATGGGCAACAAGCAGCAACATCAGCAGGTCATGTGCCATATGTGTGTGTGATTGTGAGTGTGTGTGTGTGTGTGGCTTAAAAATAATTATAATTGCTCCCACGATTTTGTGTTCCAAGAATGCAACCAATGTGGCTGCTGCTGCTGCTCCTGTGGTCAGCAATTGCTGCTCTTGTTGGCCATGTTGTTGCTACTTGGGCTGCTGCTGTTGCTGCTGTTGTTGTTGAGGCCATTTCATTTTAACGCATATTAATTTCAGGATTTTATACTCTGTTATTTTTATTGTGACATTTGATTAATTGACGACATTTAATTACAACGCACAGGCAACTCTCAGGCACAGACTGCGACACCATCGACTCCATCTCCAACTCCCATTCCGACTGCAACTGCAGACTCCCGTTTGGACTGCCTGCTCATCTTCCAGCCTCTGGCTCGCTTATCGCAACTCATTTATCGCTGGAAAAATTATGACGCTGCTGATTGCCGACGCTTTTATCTGATCAGCATTGCCCTCCCTTCCTGCCCCGATGCCTGTCATGCTGCCCCTTCCCCCCCCTCGATTACCATCCCCAACAGTTGTCTGTCTGCTCGCATGTGGGTGACTTTTAAATATCTACTTTATGGCCTGTCTGGGCAAATTGTGTGCCAAAAAATTGATGAGTCATTTGTGCAACAAGTGCAACAGTCGCCGCTTGCTTAGCAAATTATCGATGTATTGCTGGTATCGATTATTAAATATTACATGACATTACATGCTTTATCTTCATAGCGGGTGCTAAGCAAATTACCAACTGCCAAATGTCAGATTATGAGCTGCCACCAGCAGCAGCAACATTAACAACAGCAGCAATAACACGCCAGCAACATCTGCATAAACCGCAGCAACATTCACGCTTTGACTAATTATTCTCTGTACACCGTGCGTATGCGCAATGTTCGCAGTTCTATGGCTAAGTGGATGTTTGGTCAGTGCAACAGCAACAGCAACAGCAACAAAGTGCGGTTGTATGTGCCTCAGCAGCAACAAGACGCATCCATTTGCAGTCACATTAAGATAATGTGCTACATGTAAGCTCATTTCGAGAGTCGTCATCAAATGTAGCGCGAATACGATCAGTGTCGGTTGATAAACGACGACAACAACGAAGTCGAAAGTCAGCGTTGTTGCAATAACAATTGGTAGCAGCAGCAACCTGCAACCTGTAGCCTGACAGCCAAAATATTGTGGTTGCCACTGCTCGACTGTCCGGTACTTGGCGTTCTAGAACATATCACATGATAATCTTCATGCATCACTTCAACGTCAGCAAGTTGCAACAAGCTGCTGTCGCTGTTATTGCTGCTGTTGGAGATGTTGCTGTTGTTGGTGCACCGGAAGCATTTTATTGCCTCAGTTGTTGGCCTGTCTGCGATTCGCTTGCACTGATTATTTTAGCCATCGTAAATCCCACTTTTGTGGGGGCACGCGCGAGCCCAAAGCCTAATGCCAGCTGCAGCAGCAACAACAACAACAGCAACAATTGCAACAACAACAACAACAGGTGCTTGGCTTTTAGGTAGCTGGAAGTCAAAGAGGTGCGAAATGGCAAAGAGCCCGCTGGCATTGAATTTCAGACAAAGTGTTTTCACCCGGCATTAGATGATGTTGCCGTCGCGTGGGTCAATTGTGGCGTTGCTGCTGCTGCTGCTGTTGTTGGTGCAACGGCAGCAACTTAAACGTGTTGCTGATACAATTTGCTTGATAGGCGCACATTTTACGCTTCAGCGGACTCTGCTATCTGCGCGAAATCTAATACATTTTGTTAGCGCGCACACTTTGGCCAATTGTGGAGCAATGTGGCAGCAACTGAAGCTGTGGCACACTCTGATGCAGGAGTTGTCTGATTACCCAGAGAATGAGAGAGAGAGAGAGAGCGAGCAAACAAAGAGCGAAACCCCAAACACATGACAGGAGCAACAAAAGCGCCGCATTGCAGCTCAAGTCGGGTACGTGGTTAGCAAATTTATGTTTGCCAAAAATGTGGCAAGCAAACGCGTCGGGGGCATGCAGTAGCTGCAACTGGCGCCAAGTGTGTTTTTTGGTTAACCCTGTGTGTCCTTGTGCCTGCCAAGAAGCCAAGCAGCGTTGCTGCCTTGCCACGTAAATCGCATAAATTGCATAATTTTGACTGACTTTTGTTGCCGACTGTCGACTCTTGTTGCAGTTGCTGTTGCTGCTGCTACTGATGTTGCTGGCATTGCATTTTCTTGGCAGCCAACTGAGAACAGCACCCCAGTCATGAGTTAGATGGAGCTGCTTGTAGGTGCCGTTCGTTGGCTTCTGGCAACCTCCATTCAAAACCCCCCACCGGAGAAGAGGATGAGAGGATAAGGAACTGAGACAGCGTCTGTCCAGATGCCAGGGTGACTTCCGTTTGCATAAACTTTAAGTGAGAAACTGCAGCAGTACAAGAAATAGAAAATGAAAATATAATAGAAATGTGAAAAATTTAAGGAATTTATGATAAATTCAGCGGAATCTGGTAAAAACACTTTTGAGCAGGAAATTTATGTGAAATTGCAATAAAACTTTTGCATTTATTTGTAATTTATTTTTGATTTTAACAACCACAGCTTAATTAAAACTAAAG
Source organism: Drosophila quadrilineata (assembly GCA_018150725.1). Lineage (NCBI taxonomy): Eukaryota > Metazoa > Arthropoda > Insecta > Diptera > Drosophilidae > Drosophila > Drosophila quadrilineata. The sequence goes on from JAECWN010000323.1 coordinate 10,163,268, forward strand.
CATAGTGCGATTTCTGTAAATGGTCATTTAATTTATTGTGTATGTAACCGAATGCTAAAAGAGTTGAACTATTAACTTGGCCAATTGATTCAAATGGCTGTAAAGTCGTTGAAGCATTTTCAAATACTTTATGGCCAGCCATAAAAATTCAATGTTCTCCAACGTACAAATCTCTTCCAGCTTTGCCAATGCTTAAACTTAAACTGGGCTGAGGATGAAGATGACGATGACGATGAGAATGAGAATGAGGAGAACATTTCCGCTCGTCTTTCAGTTGGCTTTTGCCAAACAAGTTACTGGGCCCGCTCTCACTTCCTGTATAGAAATTCTAAGCACGAATAAACTGCCTTTGACAGTTTTATGGGCTTTCAAACTGTTTTATGACACGCCACAGCCCAACAACAACGACAATTGCCACAAGTTGAGGCGCGAAACATGCCTATAATGAGAACGAGATGCTGTCTTTGAGTTGCTGTTGCTGTTGCTGTTGCAATTTCAGTTGGAGTTGCAGTTGGAGTTTAAGTCTGACTGAGACTGAAACCGAAACTGACAGGGCCACTCGCACGTTGCTCATACGCCATGTGGCCCCGCACCAATCAGACACTTGTCCGCCCACGCCAACTCGCACTCTGGCTCGATATTTAGTTGCAAGAATAATGCGCCAAAATTGAAATGAAAATGATAAATGTGCTACAGATACAACATACAGCAAAAACAAAAAAAAAAGCAACACAACACAACACTGCAACATAAAGCGAGTCCAGCACGCACACTTGCTATCTCTATCACGCAGATATATTTCCATCTCGCTCTGCATCTGGGCGCCGTCGCGCAGGCGTTTTTTGACAGTTTTTTAATAATATCAGCCAGGCATGGGGGACAGTTGCAACTCGGCCTACCATATTCTGGCTGGGATCTGTTATACCTCGTACTGCGTGCAGCAAGTATATGCGATTCGAGTGAAATTTGTCATCTTAAAATATTGCAGTTATTTTGACACAGACTATATAGTTAATACTGTATCTATATTTTTAACAAATATTTTTAAAGCCGACAAAATTAAAATTAAATATTAAATTTACCATAAAATATTTAAATTTATAATAATTATTAAAGTCAACTAAATTATATTTAAAATTTTAGCGTATGTAAAAGTAAAAAAGAAATTAAATAGTTAAATGTAAAAATTTTGATTTTATATTATTTATTTTAAAAAATAATAATTATTCGATTACAATATTTAATAATTTCTTTTTATACTAGTTGAAAATTAATTTATTTCTCTAATTTTTTTATTGCAATATACTTAAATATATCATATATCAATGACTTTTTGGCACAACTGTCTCAGTTACTCTGCAGCTCCCTCTAGCCTTCTTCTACTTCTGAGTTGCTGCTGCCCCCATCCCTGCCCCTGCCACAGCCACTGCCTCTGCATTGCATGCCGCACGACATATTTCGCACTCTTATATTTGTAGTTGTGTATGTGTTTGTGTGCGATAATGAAAATTTTCTGACACTTTAACCAACACTTTTGGCTCGCCAGCAGGCGTTGCTGTCAGGTAGGCAGCAGCAGCAGCAGCAGCAACAACAGCAGTTGGCAACAACAGCAAAAAAATTCTGTAGCCTCAGTCAGTGAGTTGATAAGTCAAAAAGTTGTTTCCTCATTATGTTTGATAAACGCCCGATGCCCGACCGTAAATTGATTCATAGTTTATGTGCGCTAAATGTGACAGGACCCGTAATCCGTGGACTGCCAGCCGTAGTCACATATTGCCGTAGTGAAGTCAAAAACCGTAGACGTAGCTGCGGTTGAATGGCGTGCTTTATTACTTATGAGATTGTTGCTACTGTTGCTGCTGCTGTTGTTCTTTCCATTGTATGACTATGAATATGAGAATTGCCATTGTTGTTGTTGTTGTCGGTGTTCTGTTTGTGTTCTCTGTAATGACATGTAATTAAGCGCATATTTACAGACAGCTGGCAAGGGGCGTGGCAGTTAAGTAGGCATTTAACAGACGCCGAGTGCCCCAAAATTGACAGCTTAAAAGTGCGGTCGACGTTAAAACAGCAAATGGCAATCCAATTGCAACGGCAGCAGCAGCAATAACAACAATAGCAATAACTACGACAGCAGCAGCAGCAGGTAAATTATTCCATACAATTTCAGCCTGATTTAAGTATACCATATATTAAGTTCTTTAATTGCAGAAGCTTCTTTTTCAACTAGTAAAAAAATATTTCAAAAATACTTGCATTCGACAGTTTTAAATATTTTTTTTTATTATACACTTTTATATGTGAGTAAAATTGAATAGGTGCAGAAATCAAAATACTTGTTAAATAATAAATATGAAAAATGTTTACAAAAAAAATACTAATCAATTAAATGAATTTTCTGAAATTTGAGGTAGATTAAAAAGATTTAAAATATTGCTGCCTACGCCTAGGCGCCTTAGCTGGAAACCGTAAACAGGTAATGTAAAGTCGACGACTGATTTGTTATTAGGTTTTAATTTATTTCTTTCTGTATCTGTCTGTCTCTCTGTCTCTCTGTATGTCTGTCTGTCGGTCTGCCTCGACTGCAATGAATTATTTTCTGTGCAGCGGCATTGGGCGGACAGGCAGCGGCGCGACCTATGGGGCGCCTCGGACGGAACGACGGACCCCATATAGAATCTGAAAAAAGAGACGAAATGAAGCAAACTGTAGCAAAGTGGAACCTAACTTGACTAGGTAGGATCCACGCGCCACGTCTACTCAGTCGACAGTCGAATGGTGTCGGATGTCGGCTGTCGGGTGTCGGAGTTGGTGTCGATGTTGGCGACGTTAACGGCAACAGCCATGGGTTCGGCTCGGTTGGGATCGGATCGGTTTGGTTTTAGTTTTTGGTTTTTGGCTGGGTTGGTAGTTAGACAGCTGGCAAACAGGCGACAGGCGGCAATAAATCAAACGGCAATCGGCAAAGCAGTTTCAAGTGCAAACTAATTTCCATGTCGATTTATAATAACAACTTGTTAGCATTTTGTTGTAACATTTCGAGAACTCTGTGAGCTGTGAGTTGCACTTCATTAGCGCCAACGCAACACCAACAGTTACAGCAACATTAACAAATAACAAAAATAAAGAGTCATGAATGCAGCAACATTTTGATAATGTCTGTCAAGTTGTGCTGTTGTTGCTCGTGTTGTTGTTGCTGGATACGTGCAACGTGGCTGAGATAAATACCCTTCAATCTAAATGTAAATGGCTCCGCATGTAATTGCCACAAATTGCCACTGCAGTGACCAGTTTTTGCCACAGCCATTGGCCATAGTCATGTCTATGCTAACGTTGTTGATCTTGCTGCTGTTGCTGCTGTTGCTGTTGCTGTTCTTGCGCCTTTTTTAATTACCCGCAGGATGCGCGACAACAGCAAACAAATTGCCTCAATTTCAATGTTGTTGGCTGCCAGGCGAGTGCGTCGTGATTCATGTGATGGAGCACAGCGACAACATGCAACTGCAGCAGCAGCAGCAGCAGCAGCAGCAGCAATAGCAACAGCAACAACAACAACAACAACAGTAACCGTAACAACAGCAACAAACACCGCCAGCACTAGACATCTAACGGCTAGAGACACCCTCGCACACCCGAGACTCAACTGTAAATAACGCGTAAAGTGGCCAACATGCGTGGCGGCATGGCAATGTGGCTGCGTGGCATCGCGGCGGTGGCAAATCTAACGGTATTTCGTCTGACAAAGTGGGCGGCGGCCATGGCAGCATCAGCAGCGTCAGCAACAGCGCCTGGCAACAACATATCGTGCTGGTGCGATAAACAAACGCTAAGTGTTGCTGCCAGACACCAAAAAGCAAAAGATGAGAGCGGCAGCAACATGTTGCCGCTGCAATGTTGCCCAGAATGTCACGAGGAGTGGACCAACATTTAATGATAATGATGATGATGATGACAATGTTGACGACGACGACGATGATGATGATGATGGTGATTATGAGTCTGCTCTGGCTAAAACTTATGTATAATATCGTTAGTTCAGCGATAATTAATCGATTTCTCAATCCATTTATAAACTCAGTTATACTCGTGCTGCTGCCTGCCACCAAAAACAGCTTGCCACTTGTTGTTGCCGCCACACTAACCAGACAGCACTATGTGGCACTGACTTTGAAAGCTGTGCAAATCGCTGACAGGCGACATTCTGGCCGGTACCTTTGAACCAGCAACAACTGTTGCAAGTGGCTAACCAGCAACATCGCTGCCACCTTCCAGCAACATCTCTAGCTGCTTTGGCCAATTTGATTTATAGCGAGTATAGATTAAGTTAGCGTTTTGTGCCGCATGCCGCTTAATTAATTTGTATCTTTTGCCAAATCGAATGCCTCCAATAGTTGTGCCTCTCCAGACAGCCAACCCCCTTGCACTCCTCCCTTCCTTCACTGCTCTCTATCTCTATCTCTGCGGGCAACTAGCTCTGTTTCCGTTTAGCTGCAATCGTTTAACATGTCAGCAATGCTTTTGCCGCTTAGCCAACTCCCTCTATATCCATCTCTCTCTCTCTCTCTCTATCTGTCTGCTCTCTCTTCCGTTCTGTGAGACGTTTTTGTCCTTGTGCCACCATAAATTTTCAGCTCCGCCTGTCAGGCGCTACACATTTTGCCAGTTTTGCGTATTTATTTATTTATTTATGTGCAACACAAAAAGAGATAGAGAGATTGCAGAGAGAGAGAGAGGGAGAGAGTGTCCGACGGCATTGCAAAACTGTCAAACGAATTTGCTGTTGTTGTCGCCGTTGCTGCTGTTGCTGTTGGTGTTGGTGTTGCTGCTGGCAGGAAATTGTTGCTTTTAGCGGTGGAAATCTGTGCCGGCATTGATTACCCCCAAAACATATGGCATTCGATTGTCCTGCTACAACTTCTGTTTTGATTCGTTTTTTATTTCTTATATCTCTTATTTTTTCTTTCTTGTTTATCAATGGACTTGACCATGTCTGGGAGATGGAAACATGCGAAGCTTTTGTTAGACAGTTCAGTGTACAACACGCAAGCCACAAATATTCAATTGGCAATCAATCAAACAGCTGCGCAGCGGCAACAGCAACAGCTACAACAACAACAGCAGCACAACTTTGACATGCTGCAACTTCCAGGCAGCAGCAGCAGCAGCAGCAGCAGCAGCATCGGCAGCAGCAACAGTTGCTGCCACTACCACAAGCTGTGGCGTCTACAACCGACAACAACACAATGCCGCTTGTTGTAGCTGTTGTGTTTGGTGTTGTATTCGGCATGGCTGTTGCATTTTTCATTTGCCAGGCGGGAGATTCTTCAGCCTCTCAATCTGACTCCTCCCCCGCTACCTCTTCTTGCTGCCGCCCCATCCCATTTCCCTCTGTGGGCACTCTGCTGTGCCTGGAACTGTGCATTGAGATGAAGCTGGAGCTGGAGCTGCAAGGTGTTTTGTCTGGCGCACATAATCAATCAAGCCGCCGATAATTAATCAAATATCTCGAACATAATTAGATATGGAAAATCTAATGAGTCTGCTCTACACGCTCGATACTCTCGGAGTTTACCTTTGACTTTAACCCTTTGTTGGCCCTGCTTTGCGGGGGCAGCGTGTTAAATTATGAAAAATGAATGCGAAGAACGCGCTTTTAATTGTGCTAATGCTGTGAGAGACGCGACTTGGTGGCATGGCTTCCAAGGTCCGCCCAAGGGGGTCTCATCATCAGGCACACATCGGTGGCGGCGTCGGTGGTTCAGTGTCTGGGACTATTTGCTACTTCGGTGTCCCGCTAAACTCAATTTGTAAGTTAATCGGAGACGCTGCTTGACTCGGACAATAGGAGAGGCATTTACCTCCTACCCTCGATACCCTAGGGTATGTAGGGTATGCGAGACCACAAAATACAGTATTAATTTCAACTGATACTTTAGTGAGTATTGTTTGCTTCGTGCATACCGTTGGTTGTGATGAACAACACTTGATTTTATTGTCGCTGGCAAAATGAAAAGTTCGATTGTGCGTTGCTTGATTGGGAACTTGCCACATCGATCTGCCTCTTGCCACACTCGTGTCTGTAGTGGGCGCAACTTGTAATTAACTTGGCTGCCACATGACGCATGAGTCGAACATATTTCGTACATAATTTTTCATAATTAATGTGGCAGGCTGATTTTGTAGCACGTCCAATAAACTGTGTGAAATTGGCTGCGAAAGTTGTTCCCGCCTGCCACAAGATCTCGCATAGTGTGATAAATATATCTTCCTCTCTAATCCCCTCTCTCACTCTCTCTGTCTCGCTTTATCTCGGTTTTTATTTTGTTGGGCATGGTCAACCAGTTGACAGCTCAAACAATGCCAATCCCTGCTTCAGCCACAGCAACAACAACATCAAGAGCAGCAACAACAGCATCGTGAATTGATACATAATCCGAGTAGGCATATTATTTTAATTAGGCGTCGATATCAAGGCCATCTGATTGGCACATTGCGATTGAGAGATTGAGAGATCGACACACACACTCACATTCACACACACAGATACACACACCCATTTGGGCATTTGCATGGCAAAAGCGACGACAGCGAGGAGATTGTCGCATTGCTGTTGACACCTGACAACGCTTCGCTTCAACTGCTTGCAACCTGTTGCCTGCAGAGGATGCCGAATTGCGTGGCAAGTGCAACTGCAACTGCAACAGCAACAACAACAGCATGTCTTCACTTTGGCTTTGATAAAATGACAGTGAATTTCCGGCGGTGTTGCCAAAGTCTTCGTTAAAGCCAAGTTAGCATCGAGCTACCCCCAACTGAGAATTGTGCTAAAAATATACACACTGGATCTATGTATTAACAGACTCGGCGAGTGTGTGATTATGGGTGTGTGTGTGTGTGTGAATTCCCCACAGATTTGTTGCCAAAATGTCTGGCAATCTATATCGTCTCGATTCACATCGATTTGTGGTGTGCCGGGAACAACTATTGGACAGCTTATATAAACCTTAAGTATTTTATTGTGGCGCGTTTTATTAAAAGCTCATAAACATTTATTTTATTTAATAAATTACAATTTCAAAAGCCTAAACAGCCTGAATACAACAAAACTGAAACAGTATTAAAAAAAAACAATGGCAGGTGAAAAAAAATAGTATAAAGTGAGATATGTGGATGGATTGGGATTTGCATAAAAGCATATAAATTGTTCATCATGGTTTGATTGGTTTTTAGTTTTTGGCCGGCGATGCTTTGTTAGCAATGTGTCTGAAAATTCATTTAGCTCTAACGGTAGTCACAAGGTTGTGCACAACAACAGCAACAACAACAACAACAACAATGATGTGAAGAACTCGAGCTGTAAACAACACCAACAACAAACATATTTTAATTTAATTTAATATTATATTAACAAAAGCCCCCCGTAAAACAAGCCTGGGAACAGCGCCATAAACTTACAGCTTACAGCTGCCGTATCTGCCATAAATACCAATATATATATATATATTTGTATATATAGACGATATTGGGCATAAGTTGGTATCTGAGATGTAGCCATATTTGTGGCTCATTATGCGGGAGGAGTGTCAGCATCGTTTCGATCATTAATTAATTTCGATTTAGTTGCGACTTCCCAGGCGCATTTCTCGTTCGTTAGAGAGAAATAACTTCGGTTATATTCGGCTGGTTGGGTTAACGGATCGCCATCGCCATCATCATCATCGGCAGTGGAGTGAATGAAATTTGATATGCACAACGAGATAGCCCCAGAAGAGCATAAACACACTATATAAATCGGCGCAAAGGCGTGACCAAAAAGGGGCCAAACTCTCTCAGCCAATAACCGAAAAGAAAGTAATGTTGCATAAGTGAAAGGTTTTCTGCCTTAAGATTCTACAAAAAAAAATAAAAGAGAATGGACTCAATTGGAAAATTACAGCTCTATTAGTGAACTATATTCAAGAACTACAATTATGATTTTGAACTTAAGTAAAAAACCCAAAATTTCAATCCTCTCTATCCCCGCCTCTGAGAGCCACAGAAACCTCATTTAGCATCTGCCAATAAGCTGAGCTTCGCCGTTTTCTACAAAAATATAAAAAAAAACCAAAAAATCTAAGTTAACATAGATTTCAAAATTTTGTCACTTGTTTATAGTAAAAGAGCGAAAAAAACCGTAGAATTGGCGTAGCCAGACCGCCAGCCGCCTAATTGATTTCCAAATGTTTCTTTTCGCTATAAATCTGTGAAAGATGCGTCTCGGTTAAAAACAAAAAAAAATAAATAAATAAAAAACACAGAAAACAAAACGAAAATCGAATAAGAGACAATCCAAAGTGACAAGCATTTTTCTGCTTATTTTACATAAATAGATGCGAACTGCAGATATACAAAGCAGGACAGCTATATGCCATTATTGCTGTCTCTCTTTCACTATTTTTTTTGAGGCAAGATTTAGAGAGGAGACTCGGAGTTCTTTTGTCTTATTGTGGGTGCATTTGCGTGCTCTCCATGCTTTCGGCTCTGGGTCTGGGTTTAGGTCTGAATCAGTGCCCGGGTCTCGACTTGATGCTCTTAGCTGTTAGTTGTTGGTTGTTGGTTGTTGGCTGTGTGCCTACACATAATTATGGGCATGTGTGCATAAAATTTGTGGCATCATTAGGCTGCACCCCCGGCGCACATGCCACAAAAGCCACAGAGAGAGAGAGAGGGGGAGAGAGAGCGATTCAAACAAAACGGAATAAGTTTGTGGCTTAAAGGCTTTTCAAATGAATCCCTCAACCTGAACTCGGCAATCCAGTCGCCGTCCCAGACTGGAGGCCCCAACTAATGACCGGCTAATCATTATGCCTGGCCTAAGCCAAGTCAACTAAGCCAAGTTAAGCTAAGCTAGATAACGACGGCATACTACGGAATTCTCGAGAGGTGCTCGGCAAAGGGAAATATTTTGACAGTTTCATGCACAGCCCCCCGAGTGCTATATGATACTTTAATTATAGGCTATGCGATGATTTTTTAACAGAACAACGAAAGCTGCTTCTGACAGCAATACAAAAACTATACACTATACAAAATACTACATAATATATAATGTATAATAAATAAGCCAAACAGCGGACCCACAATATGCGAAAGAAAAAAAAATTCTGAAATTCGAAAAACCGTAGAGAATATTTTGTATTTTTCTTGGATGCCAAAGAAATCGGCGGCGGCAACAAAAATCTTTCAATTAAAATTAGCATAATTGTAGCAGAGAGTTTTGCATGAATTATGTGACTACTTGGGCATTATTTAAACAAAAAAAGTATATATATGTATACAATATACAATATATATAAGAGAGAAACAGAATTACGGCTCATAAAATAAATTTAAAAAATGACAAAATTATAGTTTGGCTCTTACAACAAGTTTTCAACAGGCTAACTCAAAATTCAATGGAAAAATAAAAGAGAGAAAGAGAGAACTGGAACTGGTTGGTACTACACTCTTGTATATATTTTAGATACACGATATATTGTATATTTCCCTGACTTATACATACACATATTCACAGATAGTACAACATGTGTTTATATGCATAACGTGAAACCAATTTAAAGCATAAATATATGACTATGTCTTTATTATTATAAATACACACGAGACACCTTGTGAAGTCGACTTAAAGAGCGTGTGTCTCAAATAAAATATACTATAGTTATATATATATATATTAGTATAGTATACTATAGTTATTATAGTATGTCATGATATGATACGATATGAGTCGAAACGGTATCTGTCTTGGGGATGAGGGCTTATCTATCTAATTAGCAGCTGAATGGTCCCATTTTAGGCTAAAAACATTGCGTATATATATCCCCATCTCCAATATCAACAGATCGGGCATAAAATATGATATCTTTGTTTTTTTATTTTTTTGTTATTTTTTGTAATTTGTTGTTTTGTTGAGCTTTCTAAAACTAATTTTGAAATAAATGTCAAAATTTTAGAGCTATGGCAAAGACTCAGACTCAACCATGGGGGTATATTTAACGACGTCATGAAATACTAAATGGAGATTTATGTTTAACAATTCCATATATCCATAAATGCTATATACCTACATGTATACTACATAGCATATACATATATAAATATATTTTGTGGTGATCATCATATCATATTACCACCTGAAAGTCAGTTATAAAAGTGAATCAAAGCAGACAAGACTTCAAACAATAAAAGCAGAAATATCTATGAAATTATGATTTCCCTACGACTAATTTCCTAGCTTGTTAATAAAAATATATCGTATATATTTTTGGATTCTCACCAATATCGATACAGGGAGACAACAACTGAAAGTTAATTTGTCTGTGGTTCCTCTCTCTCTCTCTCTGTTTCTCTCTCTCTCTTTCTGGTGGTTCAGCGGGGCTGTTGCTGCTGCTGTTGGTGGTCTACTTTATGGCTGGCTGCCAGTTGCTGGTTGGCCAGTTGTCTAGTTGGCTTAGAGCTGGTTGTCATTTGGGCAACCACACCCCGCTAAATATGCTAATTGTGAGGGAGAGCGTGCAGGTGAGATAGACAGAGAAAGAGAGAGAGAGAGAGATTAATAATTGAATGAGGGGGGGACGACGACGGGGGCGATGCATAAACAGCACATCAACAGCTTTTTGGCTCGTTGTTGCTGTTGATAAAGTAATTTGTTTGATGTCCGCACAAATGAGTTGACCATATTGCATATACTATATTATATATAGATATAGAGCATAGACATAGACATAGACACGCAGACAGTTTGTTAGTCAGACAGTCAGCTTTTTGGGCTAAAGAGACTGGCCAACACCGATCACTAAAATATTGTTTGAAATTGACCAAAAATGACAGACAAATTGGCTTTTTATCGTTGCTCGATGTTGTTGTGGTCATTGTTGTTGGCCGTGTTATACGTAGTATTTGCAGCATATTAGTGCTCTTTTGAATAATTTAACAATTTAAAGTGGAGCTAATGGTGTTAGTTGTCGTGTTTCATATGTTTCTATTTATTAAAACTGCCTTTGTTTAGATATATACACCTGCCTATACCTCTATCTACATATATACACATATCATTGTGTATTTACATATATAGGTATATATAGGTATGTGTTTGAGTGTCTATTATGCCATGAAACTACTGTCATCCGTATGATATACTATATAGAAAATGCGCTGAATCTCTGAATAGCTAAATGAGTTCAATCAGCATCCATTTCAACTGGCTGCGTTGATAAATTTCATATTTATGCAAATGCATTTTATATCAAATGCGCCACAAAAACAAAAACAGAAACCTGACAACGCTCTCTATTACCATCCATCTATAATACAGATCAGAAGAAGAAGAAGATGAAGCATAAAATGAAGGGTATCCGAATCAGCGTCTATCATATTGCTAAATGAATTTCGGATACCTGCGGTGCAGAGTGCCCTTTTGGCCTGTATATAAAGCGGCTAAATTATATATCCGGCGACTTTTGGGTAATATCACACCAATAGTCTGATCTGTGAAATTAGGGAACTCTAATGGTATGATAGCAGGTGAATCAAAATTAAAAAAAAAAAAACACAAACCCGATTGAAATGCGATGATGATAAAAATATGTTAAAATTGTAGCTAAAGTGAGGAAACTGTTTCTTAAAGTGGATCGTCGTTTGTATACTATTATTGTCCAGTAATTTATTGTTACAGTTTATTAAATATAAACAAAAACTGATAAAAGATAACGCAGCAGGTAATGAAGCATTTAAAATTCAAACACAGATATTACAAAGCTTGAAATCCCTTCCAAAAAAAGATAGATTTAAAACTTGCTTTACATTTCCTACTGACATCTTCATCACGGAATTGATCGACAACATTTTGCTGTTATCGTTATCTGAAGACATTACCATATTCGATAAACAGATAGATAGTTAACAACCGTTGCCAGGCTTTGATGATTCCGTTGCGCTGCTGCGAATCTATCAAATGGCTTTAACATATGTTTTCCCCCAAAATCACATCGCTTCTCAGACTCATCTCTGACTATACCATATTATATGTATTTGCAGTTGCTGCTGTTCGAATCTGTATTTAGATTCGGTTCGTAAAATCACATTAATAAAATTTTTATCACATGGCATAGTAGTAAGCAGTGCTCCTTTGGCATATATGTAACTTAATTATACCTCTGATAAAAATCAGACCTCCCCTTTCTCTCTCTCTCTGTGATCGATTAATTAACGAATCTATGCAAATGCCCCAGCCCCCTTTTTTAAGAAGCAATCCGAACACCCCACAAAATATATACCCATGTTTTGTGGGTACGGCTCTGTGTGTTGAGTTTTTTATTACGTCGATTTTTTTTTCATAAATTGTCATTTTTGTTATATTTTGTGAAGTTGCCAGCGAGTTTCGTACTACCAAATTGAGCCATAAAAAAAATACTGAAACTAAGACGCTTAATTAACAGTGTATTCGAATTCGAATTCAAAATCGAAGTTGTATTAGTCTGCTCTCCCGTTTCGAAAGACAACCAACACCCAATTAGCTACAGTTTATTTATAATAAAAATCTCTTAAGTTTTCTCGTTTTATTTTTTTAATGGCAGTTATCAAATGGTAACTGTTACTACAGGAAACTGCCTTCCAAATTAAATCAAATTCAGCTCGAAGAAACTACTCAAAAAATACTACATAATAACTAGCTATCAATCGTTATATTTATTAGTATTTCAAAATTAATGTTTATAGTATTTTTTTCTCAAATTTTAATTTCTATTTTTTTTTTTTTTTTGATTAGCTTTTTATGACATGTTTGGACAGGCGAGATTGTGGGAAATTGTGGCGCCCGGCGAAACAGTTAATAAATATTCATTATCATCGATCATCAAAAGGTTAATCAAATCAATTTCAAAAGGATATTAGAGTCAATATGTGAAGTGGCTCAAAGAAACACACATATGAAAAAAGACAGAAGAGGGAAAAAGAGAGAGAGAAACTGTTGCTGTTCGATGTGAGTGTGCGAGGGATGGTCTGAGGGGGCAGTCAGCGAGCCAACTTCAAAAACAGTTCCCACAATGAAGCGCGCTTGGCACTTGTGATTTCTACGAATGTTACAACAACAACAACAACTGAGCCACATTGCTGTTGTTGCTGTTGTTGTTGTTGTGACATTGAGGGCGAATGCGTTTGGTAACTTTGTGTGCCGTCGCGTCGTCGACGTCGACATCGAAATCAGGTAAAAACAAAAGGTTAACATAAAAGAACAAACAACGAAACAACAACAGCAACAACAACAACAAGTTGCCAACGATTTCGCTGCCCTGGCCACAACTACCGAAATGCCAACATAGTCTCACTCCAAACCAACAACACCAGACAATCAGGCCCTTGCTCATGGCCCAGTCTCAGTCCCAGTCCCAGTCCAACTCCGAGTCCCAGGCGTAGGCTCAAACAGAAAGTCAAGCTGAAAAACTCCTCCACCGCCACCGCTACCAACAGCAACAACAACAACACTAACAACACCAACAACAACCACCACAACAACATCAGTAACAAGAAGAGGCAACCACAGCTGAGTCGGCTCAAGTGTGTGGAGGAGCCATCGCCATCGCCATCGCCATCGTCATCGCATTTGTAACTCATGTGCGACATGAAGTGCTTTGGTTTGACGACGACTGAAAAACAAAAGGAAAACTGACCCGTAAGTCATCATAAATGCAAGTTTATGGCAACAATGAAATGATGACGGCCCATCTTGGACAACTACAACTACCCAGCAACAACATCGACTCATCGTTGAAGCTGGAATTGGAGTTGAAGTTGGAAATGGAGTCGGAGTCGAAGTCGGTGTCGGTGTTGGAGTCGGTGTCGGTGTCGGAGACTGACTTGGCTTGCTGGAGGTCGTTTGGCCCGCCACCGTAGCGTGTTGGCCAATGGTGTTGCTGGTGTTGTTGGTGTTGTACCTACCGCGCAATAACCATACGCAATAGTCTCAGCGGTCACTTCTACGAAATCACATCAAGAGCTGCGGCGTCGTCGTCGTTGTCGCAGTCGTAGTCTCAGTCGACGCATTGAATCACTGGCAGGCGGGCGGGCATAACTCTTTATAGACGGTCTTCATAGATATATCTATTCCGCGGAAACCACAAAATGCTACAAATTTTCATATAAAAAAAAAAAAAAACAAGTAATAAGTACTTACTATATACCAGCTGGGAACTGAGTTGAAGTGGCAGACTTAACTCACCTGTATGTATCCACATTGTTGTGGTTGTTGCATATACAGATTACCACAGATAGCGATTCTGATTGCTTGTCAATCACTTTGCACATTTGCCATATTAAGGCGACTGCCAAAGACGCACTTTTGAACGCTCGTTAAGCAATTATGGCGCTCACTGTGCAGACGCAGGCACAGTGGTAACACACAGCCACAAATTTCGAAATTAATTAAATTACATTTCGAGTTGATCTAGATCATAGTTGCTGCTGTTGTCTGGCAATAATTTTATGACATGTTTTCATACAACTGGCACCACTGTGCCGTCTGCTGCTGGTAGCTGTAAAAATGATTTGGGCTTGTTAGTGTCCAGGCTGAAGCCAGGATGATGAATTGTGTGAATTTAGCGCATTAGTCGCATCATCAGCAGGTAGTGGTAGTGGCAGTGGCAGCAACGTCCACCTTGTTGCAAGCAGCTAGTTCCACCAGCCTCTGCCTCATTTCCTCGCAACGAATTACTAAGGTGGGCAGTAGACAGATCGATAGTCCAACCAAGTCCAATTCCAATTCCAAGTCATAGTCATAGTCATACTCCGAAGTCATTGAGTCAAGTTGAAGGCAATGCATTCATTGTGCTTGTAATTGCAATTGATCTTGATTATTATTGTCGTGTAGCCTTGTGGCAGCCACAGACTTTGCCTCTGCCACAGCCACTGCCACTGCCTCTGTTCGCAGTGATAATGTTCTTATTCAATTTGCAATGGGATTGGTTCGGTTTGGTTTGGTTTGGTTTGGTCAACTAACAGTGGGTATTATAGCCAGGCTGGCAGTCGGTCTCTATTGCTACTGCAACACGATCATTCAATTCAATTGTGGTAATTGTTGCACTTGACATGGACAAGCAGCTCGCATGTTACTACGTGCCTCAATGTGACCAGATGCAACTTCAACTTCAACATCAACTTCAATTCAAACTCATTGATCATCGTGTTGTGTTATGCCCACAAGTGGGCGTCACAACAGCAACAATAACAACAACAAAAATCCACGTTGCACGTTGCACGATCACAGGTTGCAAGCTGGCCCAAGCCCAGTCAGTTTAATTGATATACAGCGCTTGGCTTATTGACTTCAGCTAAATTCACACAAGAGTTCATTAGAGTTGACGCTTGCCTTAAAACTGACACACGTTACATTTTGTTTTCGTCTCCAACTCCTAGTCCAACTCCTAGTTCAACTCCAAGTCCAACTTCGACTCCAATTCCGATTCGATACGTTTGCAACATTGATAGTTTGGTTGACGTTTGTCGTGGCCATGCCGCAAAATTGGGTCCCTAGTGCAATTTAGTGCGGCTAATAAGCAGCCGAGATGTCGCCAACTTGCTGCCAACTTACGATATATACAGCGACATTTAAAAGTCAGGCTCAATCTGCCGATGATCGCTGGCGAATCAAACTAATCATTCAAAATTCAATACTATACAGTGCTGGCCAGGCAACTCCATCCTCGTCTCCGTCTCCATCTCCATCTCCGTTGAGTCACATCAGCATCTCTGACTACCGCTCAAATTGTCATCATTAGGAAAAAGGCAATCGCTGCCGCTCTCTAACCTAACCCCACCTAGGCAATGACCAGTGTTGCCATTTTAGCTATTTTATTGCTAGATCTAGCAACTTAACTTTAAAAGCTAGCACTAGATAAAATTCTGGCTATTTTGATTTATTGAAAAATTCAAAAAACTTTTTAAGTAAATATAGACATTTTATCAAATATGATTTCAAAATTGTTATTGAAATTTAATTTTATTATTTGGTATTTGTAGCAAGTTTTTTTCCCCTAAATTTAGCTACTTTTCTCAACAAGTTATAGCAACACTGTATATGATATCTCTGCTCTCTCTCTTTCTCTCTCTCTCTCTCCCTTAGTCTCTCTCTCTCTCTCTCTGTCTGTTGTGTCCCTTGTACCGCTCTTGACTAAATTTGATTTCTTCCTGCTCGCTGGTCGCCTTTTCTGATTTTGCTTCAGCTTTTGTTTTAGCCATTTTGTGATTTGGCTTCGGCTTCGGCTTTGGCTTTTTGTGCGCCGTCAAACGCCGGCGACAGTTTGTCAGATTATTATCAGATTGCACTGGCTCACTTTTGACTTTTTGAGCGGCCAAAGTAACATTAGCGGTGCGCATCTAGTAGGAGACGCTACCGCTGAGCAGTGGCGGGGCCAGCCAAAGGGATCTCTCACGGCCAACGGTTGACGATCCAATTTCAAGTGGGACGCCACTGTAACATCAGCGAATGGCAACCAGCGATGGGGACTCTCTTGTCAGGCAGCGATTGTTTTGCTCCCGCGCATGCGGAGCGGCGCTTCAAACGAAATCACATTGAATGTCGTCGCATGCGCGTGATCAACGTTGTTGATCTGTGGTGGCTTCTCTGCCAATGCCACTGCCGCTGCTGCTGCCACTGCCCCTGCCACCTGCCCCCACCCACCCCTTCACGTATCAGTTGTGTTTTTAGGTGCTCAAGTCGCTTTCGTTTTAGGGCTTTTCAATACAAATTTATGTATTTCAATGTAGCTTTTCAGACCACATACTCTATACGGCAAAGAGTATGTCAGCTGCAGTTCTCCCACTTCAACAGTTTACGCAAAGTATAAGATGGATAGGGTATCACAAATTCGTTTATCTGTCTGCTCTTTTATTTTTGGGTATTTTTATGAGATTTTTTCAAGTGAATTTCAGCGCCTGAGACAATGGCGCAGCGTTTGTTGTTTTATATATATATTATGTTTTGTTATGTGGGTGGCTTCCTTTTGGGTCCGCACTCCTCTGGCGATTCCAGTTAAATCAACCAGATTACATATACTTTCAACAAATTCTGTTCTCCACTCGGTTTGTTGTACCCTTTCGCTTTAGGTAGTGGTTTGTGAGTTGGACAATCGTTAAATTAAATCGCCATCGTTTATGAGGCTGCTTTTCCTTTTGGGCGCCTACCAAACGACCCGACAATACCCAACAGAGCGACCTCTTTTAGGCCTCAAATTTGTCAACTGGTTGAGTCGGGCTGAGGTTGAGTTTTTCTTATTTTCTTCGTTTTCATCGTTTCGTCTTGTTTGCTGCTCATAAAATATGTTTTAAGAATTTTACGATGCCGACATTGTCAGTCCATTCAGTCCAATAGTTTACTCTTTACTCCGGTCTCTGTACTTTACTTTTTAGCGGCATTAAAATTATTGCCACCGGTTTTTCTTGTCCGTCTCACTTTTATGCCTACTTGTTGCTGCCACACGGTTGTAGGTCAGCTTCCGCTTGATTTTCCCTTTTCCCTTTTTAATTAAAAGTTAATATCAGGCCTCTCACATATTTAGCACTTGTCTAACAATAATCTCAGAGCCACTTTTCAGCTGCTTCTTTCGACTCCTTTCAAGATATCATATATAGTAGTGCATATATTTATATACTTGGATTTTGTTTCCCATTTTCGTATTACTTTTGGTTGCATGTGTGTGTGTGTGATTGTGTATGTGTTGCCTACAAACAATGGCGGCAATTGGGCTTTGATCTTGGTAAGATCGGTAGCCGGGCCAACGCCACCGCCGCCATCAAGACCAAAATCCACAAAAGGTTTATTATTTATTGTTGCCAGGAGAGCAGCGATCGCCATCGGTAGTATGCTCCTTTGCGGTGTGTTGCGGTGAGAGGCATGTTGCAAGGTGTGGTTCACCATGGAGACCAAGACAAGTGCAACAGCAACAGCTGCAGTTGCAGTTACACGCGCCATGCCAATGGGCCAATGGCTACTGCAAAAAAAAAAAAAAACAACAACAAAAAAATCTCGGCGTGCACTCAAACGTAACTGCAACAAGGGGGATCTGCATCAGCAGCGGCAACAACATGTGGAAGGGGCACAAACAAAACGTTTTACAAAACGTTCGTTTTAGGACTTTTAAATAAATGCACTCAAAAATGCCAAAATGCCCGCAAACAAAATAAATAAAAATGTTATTGATATTTAGCGAGGGGAGAGATGAAGATCATGCCCCATTGCCGCTGCTGCTGCTGGTCAGTGGCAAAGAGCGCGTGCTGCATCCTGTCCACGACACTTGCGGCCATTCATGCGGCACAGAGTAGCATCTTTGCATTCGCCTCCGTCTCCATTTCGACCCCTCTTTCTATTTCTTTATGGCGCCTTTGTCTATGATTTGCTTTATAAACATGAACAACTATAGTTGCTTTTTTTGAAGCCTCTCAGAGGAGAAGTGGATGAGGATGGGAGCATGTGGATGTGGTTGGAGTTAGAGTTGGAGTTGGGCATGGAGATGCCTTTGTTTTATGCTCTTGCGGAATTCAGGTAGTAATTTCAGTTCTGTTTTAATGCGCATCTGCTGGGGCATATTTTGTTTCTAATCAATTCTTGTTCCTGGAGGCAAGAGGCAAGTGGGAAGCAGCGATTCGATAAACCACTCGATACAAGATTTATGTGCAATATTTAGTTGTAATTTGGCAGCAATTAGAGAAAGAATTTACAACTTCATTAAAGCACAAAAATGCAATTTGGCTGAGAGAGCAGCCCAAATTTAATTGTCTTTACTTCCTCATAGTTCAAGTCTCCACAATGGTATTTTCTGCTTACTTCTAAGTAACGTTAAAATACTTTCTATTTACTGTACGAATTCTACACTTAATAAATATTTTTTTAAAATTTTAGTTGGCTTAAAGTCAATTAATTAAGAAACTGCGACTACTGCCAATCACTATTTAAATTGCCGTTTCAGATATTGTTTATGTTTGTGGCGTTTTAAGAAGGAAATTCCTGTGATGAGTTCCAGGGAAGGCATCTGTGTGATGAAGGTATTAAACTTCTTTAAATGCACAACATGCGCCGTCAACAAATTTGCACCGTGCCACATCAGCGGCATCTACGAGTGGCATCTACGGTGGGAGTTGCCGCCTCATAAACATCTATCATCGCACAAAAGAGCACACCATCTACAACAACATCATTGTTGCTGATGTGTTATTGCTGATGATGTTGCTGATGCTGATGCTGTTGGTGTTGCTGTTGCCATTGCTGTGGCGTCTTTTGTGGTATTCAGCGCCCGCCTTAACTGTCAACGACGATTAAATATACATTTGCATAAATTAGTTAAAGCCTTTTGCTGGCAGCGGGCAAAAGGTGAAAATTAAAGAGCAGCAGCTTCATCCCAGAGGCATCCAAAGAAAAGAAATCAAATTCGAGTCAAATCCAATGAAATCAAATGAAATGAAATCAAATGAAATGAAATGAAATGAAATGCGTTGAAATGAAATGCCGCAAGAAACGAACGAAATTGGAGATGTTGAAACTGAGAATTGAGAAGGCGACGGGGATAGTTGAAGATGCCGAGAGACTCTTAACTTGTCTATCGCATTGTTATTGTTATTATTGAACGCCCGCTAGCCGAGAGCAACAATAACAACAACAACAATGACAACCTCGACAACAACACAGAGACATTCATATGTGGATGGAGAAGACGGTGCGGCAGCAACTGTCACATAATTCCGCTATAAATTCTTATAGAGTTTGGACTAGCTGTTGATTTCAACACCTTCATGGGGCCCCACTTCGCCAGATAATGGCCCGGTTGGGTGGAAGGGGGATGTGCTGGCGGGGGAGGCATCTCTCTCCGCCTCCTACGCCTGCGCATATAAACTGCTTGTAATACGCGGCTATTAATTTAAAATTACAGTTTTACAAGATGTTGTTGTCGCTCGACAAAGAAAAGAGACTCAGAGAAGTAACAAAAAAAAAAAAAAAAAACAAATCTCTAAAGAAAAAAGAATTAATGGCATACGCACAGATTTACAAGTCTCTCTCCAAATCGATATGCATAAATGCATCGCAGACGAAGTCGTCGTCGTCGTTGTCGGATGCCATAAAAGAGCCACAGAGTTATTTCCTCAATACCTTCCAACGGAGTCAAGCTGCCCCTGTTGCATGCAACAGCAGACATACAAACGAACTACAAAGCCAGTTAGATATTTTGGCTTTGATAAGAGGCGACTGTGCGTATCTTGAGCTGAACAAAACACAGCAAAACATACGCTTAAAAATGCATTTACAGTTAAACTCAATCAATTTCAATCGATTTCATTCACGACCTGCCCTCGGTCGGACCTCTCTCCATATCGCTCACTCTCTCTCTCTCTCTCTCTCTCCTTATTGCTATCTCTCTCTCAATCGCCCTCGCACATTGAGACTAATTTATGTGCTGACATTAAATGGTCATTCTGTCAGGATGTGTTGGGATATGAAGGGATGTGTGCCCCTGTGCGGTGTCCTTATCAGCATATCACGATGCATTAAGCATCCTTTTGCTTAGGGCACACATTTTATGAGTCTGTCTTCATGGTGGCAACTCAACTAGCTACCTGTCGATTACTCTGCCTCTGACTCTGCGTGGGAATGCCACACACACACACACACATACACTTGCCTCACACACAACCACATTGAGATCTAGTTGGCAGCTGTGCCATCCCGACTTTCATTGAGGCAATTAAACGCCGCTTTGTCAATGCGGATGCCGAAAGAAGCCGCTATCCGAGCCCAGTCTGGAGTGGTTGATATCCAATTGGCCAATTGGCTGTTCGATTTAGCCAATTGCCTATTGCATACTGGCCAAAACACACTCCACCACCAGATGGCATACACGACGGCAGTCTGGAGTTATAAATGATATCGGATATTAGTATACTTTTGTTGAGCAGTGTAATTTCATAGTCAGTTTTAGCCACGCACTCGAGATTTAGTCGGCAGCCTGTGAAGCTCCTCTTCTGCTTTGCTGGCATTTCAATTGGCCGTTCTATGAAATTAGCACCTGTCCTATGGTCCATTTGAAATTCCGCAAAATCATTATGCCACATCATTGAAGCCATGGCCCAAACACTAATAGAGCAATAGCTGCCACACACCACACACCCCGCCAAACTCTAACCAAGATGGTTGAGTTGCTTTTGTTCGTGTGTAATAACTCCTTCAATCGATCCGCAGATCGGCAGATCAATTGCTGCCGCTATCGACGCCATAGCCCAGCCATGGCATGAAAATTGCATGCTTTCTATTTCAGATGAAATCAACTGACAATGGCCACAAGAACAGCAGCAACAGCAGCAATATAGCCTGAATTGAGTCTGAGCCATTGTTCTGCTGACGAACTTTCGCAAATGCTGCCTTTGTGCAATATTATTAACAGCAGCAGCAGCAACAACAACAACAACAACAGCAACTGCAACTGCTGCAACTTTGAGCTCTCAATCGAGCGTTACAATTTTCACAATCTTGCAGCGATTGGACATGCAGCAGCAACTTATGCAACAGCAGGCCCATAGCCACAGATGCAGATACAGTAGAGACTCGGATTGCCATGGAGTGGAGCCACAGATAGATACACAACACGCGCCCCGGCATATGCACGATCATGTATGAAGATCAAAATGCCGAACCAGGACGGACTTCCAACAGCTCCAGCTGAAATCACACGACTACCACGACGACGACGACGACGACACGATAGCGATGAGTCTCTCTCAGCCTCTGGGTCTGATCTTTGCCGCCATTCAAGGTGTCTGCCTGGCCCCGATCTCTTTTTTGTTGCTTCTTCTTCTTCTTCACTGATTCAGAGTATGTGTGTGTGTGTGTGTGCATTAAGACAATTTATAGCCGTTAATGTGCAAGCTAAACCCACCGCACAATTGGCCAAGTGGCTGCCAGCTTCCGTTCCGTATCATTTGTCTATTTAGTTGCGGGGCCTCGCCAGGCTTTTCCGATTAACTTTTTGCTGAACTTCATTACCTGGCGAAAATGCAATAATACCAACTCCGACTCCAACTCCACAATCTGGCCAACTGCTAGGCAATTTGTTTTTGTGTTGGGGGAAGGAACCAACTTATGATTCTCACATGATTCTCCCTCTGTTTCTGTTTCTGTCTCTGTTGCTGTTGCTGTTGCTTTTGTGTTGTGTGTGTGTCTTTGGCTTCCCCAATGTCGATCAGCTTGGTAATGATTAAAAATCGTGTGCTGAGAAATCGAAAACAATATGAACAGCAAATTGGAACAGTGGCCAAAAACACCTGCGTATTGGCCAACTAAACAACCAGCCAGCTACCAACTTCGGCTACCGTTGATAAGCTCTCCCACTCTCTCTCTCTTTGTGCCCCTCTCCTCTCCTATAACCCTCTTAGCCTGTGTTTCCCCCCCAGTTAGCCAAAGGGGATCAACGTGTGTAATCAAGACACGGAGCAGAATATGCCAATGGATTGTGGATTGTGTTGCGGATGCGTTGAAGGCATAATGATGATTGTGAAATTAATATTGCAATCGCAGGGAATCAGTTCGATCTACAAAGAGAAAGAGCTAGAAATATCAAGAGAGAGATAGAGGAAGAGTATGAGTAAGAGTTGTTATAACTCTAAACAGTTAATTGAGATTGGCAGCTGATCTCTTTGCAAATAATTATATAAATACTCAATCAGCAATATCTATAACAATTACGTATTCTAAAAATATTACTAACAATTTAGAAACTCAATCATGAATATCTATAATAATTACCTATTCCAAAAATATTATACTATTCCCAAATACACAATTTCTCTAACTATTAAAAATGTTTTTCAAGTTAATTTTTAACTTACAACTTTTTCCAGTTAATATCAAATTCAAAATGCCTGTGAAGTGTCTGATTTTCCATGCTGACATTTGCATTTAAATTTTAGCCTCTATTAATTTGCATAGACTCGTAATGCCATGATCCATTAAAGCGGGCACAACACACCCATCCATTTAAATATGCCCACAAAGTTTGACCATTTACAATATTAATTACCATCAAATTTCTCATCCCGTTGATGATTTGTGGTGGCTGCAAAAATGTGATGCAAAATTATTTCAGGCCGAGCTGCCCACAAGTATGTCCGCCAGCCATAAAATATATGCATATGGTGTACCTCCTCCCTCGCATCTATCTATGGGAGGGGGATCATCCTAGTTTGGGACGAAGAGGGGAAGGCAGACAGGCGTTGCTGCTGACATGTTGCCGTCGCTTTTGTTGCCATTGCTGTTGGTTGTTGGTTGTTGTTTGTTGCTTGTTGGCTGTTGCCGCTGGCATTAAATTAGTTGTTGGCAGTGTCGCTAATACAGTTCACCCCCAGCTCCCTACACCCTCCAACCCCTCACACCCCGCGGCACGTCACTTGTGCCCCGCTGCTGCTTTCCCGCTAACGATGCACTCAATTACAAACATGCGCCGCAGTTGACGTCGCTGGCAACGCTAACGACTACGTCGACGTCGTCATTTTTGTGCAAATAAATTATAGATTTTCCTTTTTATTTTTTCTATATTTTTTTTAATTTTTTTTTTTTTTTTGTGTAGTTGTAGTTGTTGCATATACGAGTCTGTGTGTCCGTCTCCTTCTGTTGCAGCTGCTCGGCCAGACAGCGCTCTCCGTAAATCTTTTTTCCGTGCTCGTCTAACACAAAAATTTGCATATTGAAATAAGTCGACATTGTTGTTGTTGTTGTTGTTGTTGTTATGAGTGTTGTTGTTGTTGCTGTTGTTGTACAGTCTAATTACAAATGCTGCTGCTGCTGCTGCAGAGACCGCCCCACTCAAATGCCAAGGCATATCTATATGAGTAGTATAGTAGTTGCTGTTGCTGCCGCTGCTGCATGCAACGCGCTACTTTTGTGGCTAATTGGATGTTGGGGCAGGTGTAAGACATGAAGGAGAAAAAAAAAGACTGGCATCGAAACCAGACAATTCCAAAACACCAAAAAGAATTGTCAAATTCGTACGCAAAATTCATTCGAAATGTATAAATATTTGTCAGGCTTACAAATTGCGTTTGCGCTTCTAACGCAACCAAAACAAATTCGCACTAAAAAATAACCAACCAAAAAATAAAACCCAAAAAATCAGAAAAAAATCATTTTTTTTTATTGGACTGGCCGACAACGTGTCACCTAGCGTGGGCACCTGGCGGGCATTTTAAGTCGATCGCTGTTTGCCGTTTGCCATTTGCCGCCTTTTTAAGTTCAACATTTTGGAGCCCATTGCACATGTCGTGCACGTCCACGTCCGCCTCTGGCTAGCTGATCGGGGTGTTGACGCCGCCGCCCAATGCGATAGTTGCGATAGTTAACATATCGCCGATCACCCCTCGCCAACGACGGCTCCACCTCATCATGGTTGGCAACACTCAACATCGTTGATAGACTTACCGCCTTGCATACAGCGGAGCTCATTAGTGGCGTGATTAAATTGACCAAATTATTATGTAATTAGCCATAGGCTGACCCACATTGCCAACAATTTGGCTTATCTTGGCCCCAACTCAACACAGCTGATCGTTGCTGCCCGTTTTGACATTAAGATTTTCATAATCCATGGAACGTGCTTGACGGCACATCGTCTAGACAGGAAGTGCACCTGCATTGTATAAATGGCAATCAAATAATAACAATAATAATAATAAATTTTTAATTTTTCATCATTTTTGACCAATTTTGCGAACTAAAAAATCCAAAATTCGACTAGATTGATTCTTATGCTTAAAAATGGACCCGAAAACCGAAAAATCCGTTTTTCAACATTTTCCCAACTTTGAACTATCATATCTTTTCCAAGAATCAACCGATTTTGCTGGAAGTTGCATTTTTGTCAATGGTTTAGACTATAGTTCAAATCTGAATCAAAATTTTTTTCATCAAGGTCGTTTTTAATTTTTCGACTTTTTAGACCGTTTTTGCATGCTTACCCCTTACAAAAATCGTAAAAAAATCTAAAATTTTATAAATCGAATTTTTTGACCCTAATCGATTCTGGGACTCAAAACTAGCATTTTGTTTTTAATTTGAGGTGTTTTTGATGAGTACTTCACGAGATATCGCAAAAAATGTGATTATAACTGCCAAATATCTAGTTTTTCGATTTTATCATTTTTCTCTTAACTTTGACAAGTTGTAACTTTGTCTAATCTATGTCGATTTTCATGAAATTAACATTTTTATTAGGGTCTGATCTTCTAGTTTAATTTTACATATAATAAAAATATTTTCGATTGCGAATTGAGAAAATATAGCCCAAATCATACAAATTCTCGAAATATTAGATTTTTTGACTTTTTGCTCATTTTTGATGTGCCATAACTTTGCCAAAACTTATGCGATTTTGATGAAATTTGCATTTTTGTAAATGGGTTTAAACATAGTTTGAATCTGCATAAAAAATTGTTTCAAATAGATCGCTTTTAATTTTTCGACTTTTTTGACCATTTATAAATCGAATTTTTTGACCCTAATCGATTT
Source organism: Drosophila quadrilineata (assembly GCA_018150725.1). Lineage (NCBI taxonomy): Eukaryota > Metazoa > Arthropoda > Insecta > Diptera > Drosophilidae > Drosophila > Drosophila quadrilineata. Next base: position 10,188,838 of record JAECWN010000323.1, read on the forward strand.
TGGGACTGAAAACTAGCATTTTGCTTTTTATTTGAGGAGTTTTTGATGAGTACTTCACGAGATATCGCAAAAAATGTGATTATAACTGCCAAATATCTAGTTTTTCGATTTTATCATTTTTCTCTTAACTTTGACAAGTTGTAACTTTGTCTAATCTATGTCGATTTTCATGAAATTAACATTTTTATTAGGGTCTGATCTTCTAGTTTAATTTTACATATAATAAAAAAATTTTCGATTGCGAATTGAGAAAATATAGCCCAAATCATACAAATTCTCGAAATATTCGATTTTTTGACTTTTTGCTCATTTTTGATGTGCCATTACTTTGCCAAAACTTATGCGATTATGATGAAATTTGCATTTTTGTAAATGGGTTTGAACATAGTTTGAATCTGCATAAAAAATTGTTTCAAATAGGTCGCTTTTCATTTTTCGACTTTTTTGACCATTTTTGCATACTAACCCCTTACAAAAATCATAAAAAATCTAAAAATTTATAAATCGAATTTTTTGACCCTAATCGATTTTGGGACTCAAAACTAGCATTTTGCTTTTTATTTGAGGAGTTTTTGATGAGTACTTCACGAGATATCGCAAAAAATGTGATTATAACTGCCAAGTATCTATTTTTTCGATTTTATCATTTTTCTCTTAACTTTGACAAGTTGTAACTTTGTCTAATCTATGTCGATTTTCATGAAATTAACATTTTTATTAGGGTCTGATCTTCTAGTTTAATTTTACATATAATAAAAATATTTTCGATTGCGAATTGAGAAAATATAGCCCAAATCATAGAAATTCTCAAAATATTCGATTTTTTTACTTTTTGCTCATTTTTGATGTGCCATAACTTTGCCAAAACTTATGCGATTTTGATGAAATTTGCATTTTTGTAAATGGGTTTGAACATAGTTTGAATCTGCATAAAAAATTGTTTCAAATAGATCGCTTTTAATTTTTCGACTTTTTTGACCATTTTTGCATACTAACCCCTTACAAAAATCATAAAAAATCTAAAAATTTATAAATCGAATTTTTTGACCCTAATCGATTTTGGGACTGAAAACTAGCATTTTGCTTTTTATTTGAGGAGTTTTTGATGAGTACTTCACGAGATATCGCAAAAAATGTGATTATAACTGCCAAATATCTAGTTTTTCGATTTTATCATTTTTCTCTTAACTTTGACAAGTTGTAACTTTGTCTAATCTATGTCGATTTTCATGAAATTAACATTTTTATTAGGGTCTGATCTTCTAGTTTAATTTTACATATAATAAAAAAATTTTCGATTGCGAATTGAGAAAATATAGCCCAAATCATACAAATTCTCGAAATATTCGATTTTTTGACTTTTTGCTCATTTTTGATGTGCCATTTTTTTGCCAAAACTTATGCGATTATGATGAAATTTGCATTTTTGTAAATGGGTTTGAACATAGTTTGAATCTGCATAAAAAATTGTTTCAAATAGGTCGCTTTTCATTTTTCGACTTTTTTGACCATTTTTGCATACTAACCCCTTACAAAAATCATAAAAAATCTAAAAATTTATAAATCGAATTTTTTGACCCTAATCGATTTTGGGACTCAAAACTAGCATTTTGCTTTTTATTTGAGGAGTTTTTGATGAGTACTTCACGAGATATCGCAAAAAATGTGATTATAACTGCCAAATATCTAGTTTTTCGATTTTATCATTTTTCTCTTAACTTTGACAAGTTGTAACTTTGTCTAATCTATGTCGATTTTCATGAAATTAACATTTTTATTAGGGTCTGATCTTCTAGTTTAATTTTACATATAATAAAAATATTTTCGATTGCGAATTGAGAAAATATAGCCCAATCATACAAATTCTCGAAATATTCGATTTTTTGACTTTTTGCTCATTTTTGATGTGCCATAACTTTGCCAAAACTTATGCGATTTTGATGAAATTTGCATTTTTGTAAATGGGTTTGAACATAGTTTGAATCTGCATAAAAAATTGTTTCAAATAGGTCGTTTGTAATTTTTCGACATTTTTGGCCATCATAAAAAAATGAAAAAATTTTTAACCCGAATTGTGAGCCTAATCAATTCTGGGACTGAAAACTAACATGTTGCTCTTTATCTTGAGATATCGAACAAAATGTGGTGTCTCAAAATAACATATTGGCATCAGTTTCCAAATAATTATTGGATTTTTTCCACTCGATTTTATTATCCAATCTACCATAAAAGATTGATAGTTTGAAATGGAGTATAAATTGGGCGCAGTGAATAAAGTAGATACTTCCCGTATTAATTAATAGGTAAATGTTGACTGTCAATACTCACATGTAGTACTATATTTAAATCAGTTGCCTGGATCTATTGTCTATAGGTTTGTTGGGATGAAGCTGTTGACTGTTGAGCTGCGGACACCTTCGATTGACGATTGACGGCACCCACAAGTTGTTTGTTATTATTTTTAGCACATTGATGTGAATAGTTATAAATACACGTAGTATTTGAATATTTTGGCAAATTCCGCACGTATTCGCTATGAATTTTGTATGCCTCATGCAAATTGTGTGAATCGATTTTGTGGGCCATTTATAAAAACCAAAACACAAATGTTGTAAAATTTCTGGCTATCGGTGTGTATGTGTGTATGAGTTTATATGTTGGCCACTTTGGACGCTTTCACTGGCCAACAGATTGCCAAATTGGTTGCAAAATGCAATTGATAGTGTGCAAGGGGGTGTTGGCCTTGCCAGCAATTGACCATAATGGTAATGGCCCACACCCCTTCCGGGGCTTATTGGATTGTTGGCCATAAAATTATGACATGACCGGACGGAGTGCTTAGTTGTAATTCACCTGGAAAAGGTTTATTGACTGCACTGGGCTCTTTACATAATGAGCAATGGATTGCGGTGGCGGTGTGGCACATTTCAAATGTGACGACAAACCTCATTGGGAATTCATGGCACGCAGTTCACTTCACATCACATCACTTTCATTACCTTTGCGATTTTCGATATCGTTTGAATTTGTTGGGCGAGTGACCAGCAACAGCAGCAAGTTAGCCGGGTAACCTGGTCAATTGCACGTGATGTTGGCCAACCAAGTGGCCAACTGCAATAGTCTGTTGGCTATAAAATGCGTGGGCTGCGATGGTGGAAGACACAGTTCAGCGACAACAGCACAACACACAAGTGTCTCCGGCGCCTCGTCAACTTTAACTTTTGGATTAACTCAACTCAAGCGTGAAATCTCCACAATGAAGGTACGTATCGTAGTCCGGATGAGTCTTTCCACTAGCTGACGAATGGTGGCTCTCCCCTTAGTTCTTCATCTGCACTTTGGCCTTGTTGGGCGTGGCTCAGGCTGGTCTGCTGCCGCATCTGGAGCACGATGCTCATCACGAGGACTTGCCACACTTTGTGGACGCCGATGTGCATCACTCGGATGGTGTGCACCTGGGTCACAGCTCATCCATTGTGATCGATGGCGGTCACCTCGATCATCATGTGGACGCTGCGCCACATCCAGTGTATCATCACGACGGCTACTCGGCTCACTTGGATCACGATGTGCATGCCCATGAGCATGTGCATCACGCTCATGTGCATGCGCCGGCCAAGATTGTCAGCCACGAGCCCATCCATGAAGTGGAGCCAGTGCATCATGTGCACAAGGTGGTGCACGATGAGCCCCATCACTTCCTGCACTACAGGAATCCCGTGGTCGATCACCACATCATCCACAACAACGCTCACATCGATGAACACCATCATGCCCATCATGCCGATTTGCATCATTATGCCCACCACTCTGCCCCACTGGTCCACCACCATCATGCCGCACCGCTCGTCCACCATCATCACTCCCACGCCGCTGTGGTCCACAAGACCATTGTGCCAGCCCACTTGGACGTGCATAGCCATGCCAATCTGTTGGCCTTTGCCAAACATCATCTGCATGGCAAATACGGCAAAGTGAGAATCACCGAGACGCATTACTGAGAGATTTCCCACCCCCCGTCCACCAATCCCTTCAACCATCCAACATCCAAAAGCATACAAAACACATATCTTAGACGACGCTTTCATAGCTAATTTATTACGCACAACGTTTAGTTTTTTAGTGCTCGAATAAACGGGTTTGTTTTTTAACCAACATGTATACATCGTTGAGTCCTTCCCCTGCCAGCTGAGTTTTGGGGGCATCTTCGCCAGCTGATCAAATCACTCAATGGCCACTCAACAAGGCTGCATAATACATCAAGCCAAAGTAATTTACTTGCAATTTAAAGATAAACAGGCGCGATAATGTCTACAAAGCATAAACGTGAGTTGACGCCTACAATAGCCCAGGCAGCAGGCAGCAGGCAGCATGCAGCATGTGGCAAGCAGCGAGCAGTGAGCAGCTTGCAACGTTGCCGGTGCAGGCCATACATCATCGGACTATCGCCACAACCACAGAGAGTGAAGGTGTTGCTGCCGCTGCTGCTACTCACGCCAAAGCTTTTGCTTCGTGCAACGTGCCACTTGCAACTGCACCAACAACAACGGCAGGCATAACTGAACAATTGCCAAGTGGCAAGCACGATGCGAACGCGATGCAGTCGACCCTGACAAACGCTTCTGTTGTTGCATCTGCCTCGACTACGACTACGACTACGACTACGACTTCAACTTCAACATCTACTTCTGTTTCTGCTTTGGCTTCTAGAGCCGCTTAGGGCGTCGCATCGTGTCCAAGTGCATGTCCAGAGGCCAAAAGCGCATGCGCAACACGTGGCTGCCTCGCCTGCCAAACAACTCTCACACCCCAGCCACAGTTTCAAAGGTTCCTCTCCCTCCGTCCCAGCTCAACTTACCTGAGCTATCGCCCCTATCACCTATGTCCGCTCCCTCTCCAAGTGTTCCTGGGGGCAGCCAAGCGTTTCCCGCTCCGCCACTGCAATTTTCCAGTCGTGCGGCGGCTCAGCGCGTGCCGAGCTCATTTTCATTTCCATTTTCATTTTCATTGGCCAACAACATTTCAAAGGCAAGCGAAATTAGACTCAACCCCGACTTTGGTCATGGTAGCAGCAACCGATATATCAATTCTCCAAGAGACAGACAGAGAGAGAGAGGGGGAGTAAAAAACTACCACCTAAATTGAAAATGAAATAATTGCTGCCCCATTTTAAACGAAAATGAACTAAAAATATTTTAGAAAATATTTTTTAATTAATTTCATATTTGATAAACACATTTTGAGAAGTGTTGCAAAGAGTCTTACAAATATGAAGCGACTCTGCTGTGGCAGTGTATGAATATTACCAACTAAATGACCAACAAATTCTCAAATGGCGAACTCTGCTCTTTGTCAACAGTCGGCAGACAACACAACATCTTCGTTGTTTGTGGCAACATTGTTAATGTTGCTAACGCCGCAAAGATCGTGCAACGCAAATCTAAACCAAACGCATCACGATTTTCGCTTTACGAGTCTTTATTTTAATTTTTTTTTCCTTGTTTTTTTTTTTGTTGCATTTGCGATTTGTTTTTTAGCTGTTAGTTTTGTTGTGTTTATTTGTTATTGGCTATTTGGTTGGCTTGTCGTGCGTTGCGTTTTGAATGTGGTAGGCAATGAGCGTCAAATGTGCCGCACGTTGCAATGACTTTTGTGGCGACAACAGTAACTACCACAACTGCAACAACATCACCTGCCAAAAATCCCATTTACAATAAATCACAAGAAATCATCAGACTTGTTCATTAACTTGGCCAGATATATTCATCTCTCTCTCTATATATATATATATGTATAGTTATATCTGCTTCTGCCACGTTGAAGAAGCTGTCAAAAGAAGGTGATGCGTGCAACACCCGCCGCACGTTGCTGCGCTACGATTAAAGCCAGCCTAGTGTGGCAATGCTAATGGCCAAGATACACAAAAGTTTGGGTGTCCGCGTGGATGGCACTTGCTGCAAGTTGTTGCATGCCTTGGAGTGGGTATCGGCATTGGCATCGTCTTTGGAATGGGAATGGGAGTCGTAGTTGAAGTTGAAGTTGCAGTGGCAGTGGCAGTGGCAGACAGACAATGCCACAGTTTATATTACGAGCAGTTGAGACGATGGCTCAGCCTGGTCATTAGCAGCATTGCAGCTGCAACTGATGCCGAGGCGGTGTAACTACAGTAGCCACTCAACGTTGCAGGCAGCAACAACAACAACAACAGCAGCAGCAGCAGCAGCACAATTGCAGCCTCTGCCGACTGCCGTCGTCTGCTTGGCAGCGTAATTGTGTTAAAAATTACTCAGGCATCTTAATCACTTTGGTAAATATTTTGCTTGCCAGCTAAGAGCCACAGCAGCAGCAGCAACAGCAGCAGCAGCAGCGGTGGCAGCAGCAACGAGGTTAATGCGCTGCAGCTGCAACAAGCGTCGCCAAGAGTTGCAACCATTCATTCGCTTCTCATACCACATCCACTTGGCCTATGTGGGTGTGCGTGTGTGATTGTTTCCTGGGATATAAGTAGTTTAAGCCAAACATGCAAAAGCCAAAGACGGTTGCTGCTGCTGCCAAGTTTTCATTCATGAAATTGGCCAGATTGAGCAGCAGCAGCAGCAGCAGCATCGGGATGTGGCAGTGAGCGGGGGCATGTTGCAGAGAGCGGGGGCACAAGTTGATTGCATGTTCGAGCTCAGTTCATTTTCAACAGCATCAAGGATCAAATGCATTAAATACGAGACGTTGCCCGCATCGGATGTTGCTACAAAAAACTACGTTGTTATTGCTGCTGCTGCTGCTGCTGCTGCTGCTGAGACTGTTGCTGTTGTTGCTTTATCGGGCATGCTCATCTCTGTAAGGCGGCGGCAGCCGGTTAAGTTGCAGTTGCAGGTTCAGGTCCTCGACAAAAGGCGGGTGGCGCACCTGCGGCAAACTGCTTTGCAATTATTACATTTTGTTGCTGTTGTTGCTGTTTTTGCTGTCGGCCCCAAAGGCGATTGCGAAGCTATGCTAAATAAAAATGCTGCTGCTGCTGATGCTGAGTTGAAGTGAGGTGAGTCCCTTCTGGATTCTGGGCCTTGTCTGTGACCGTGGCCTGATGATGTTGCTGGCAGCTTCTGTTGAACTGTGTGCTACACTTTCTCTCTGTGGATGAGGATGTTGCTGCTGTTGCTCTGCACTCACCTGGGCATCATAATTTAGCTGCAATCATCATTATCGTTGCCCGGCTATCCACCTCATCGAGATTCCTCTGCCAAACGCCCGCACGTACTCATTTTGGCATATTTTTTCCTTCTTTCCTTCTTACGTTTTTGTTGCTGTTTTAGTTTTGTTTTCAGTTTTCAGTTTTCGAGTGGGCAACAAATTGCTGCAGGAGGTGAAGAAGCAGCGGCGGAGCAGAAGCAGGAGCAACAACTGTCAGGCAGTCAGTCATTCAGTCAAGCTGAAATTCTGTAAGTCAAGCAGTCAGTGAGTCTATCATTCAGTCAGTCACAGTGCGCAAACTTGCCAGCAATTTGCTCAAATAAAATCGTAAAAACAAAATGCAGTCAGGAAGCTGCAGTTTGCTGATGTTGCAGTTGCAGTTGCCGTTGCAGTTGCTGTTGCGCATGCGTCTTTGGCAGCATATAATTGTGTTTTGGGCGAGAGCGAGGATGCTCCAAGATCTGTAGCGTTGATGCAACAGCCACACAGCTGTGCTGTTGCCACTGTTGCAACACAGCTACCGATGCTGATGCTGTTGCTGTTGCTGCTGCCTGTCCATGTCCGGCGGCAATTGTAATTACCGCAGTTGCGCCTCCCGTCATCCGTCGCGGCCAACGCCTTCGCCATCGCCATCGCCATCTCCATCGCCATTGCCATCGCCTTCTCCCCTCGCCAGGACAAATGCGCAGTAGCCTGGCATTTCAGTTACGCCTGCAGTTTGTTATTACGCGCATTATTTCTGCAACCCTTTTGCCACACCCCACACCCCATCCCTCATACCACTTCGCCCCCTCCCCATCAACAACATCACCCGCTGCCCACCTTCACAGACGGTACAGCCCCTACATAATCTCCGCTGATTGCATTCAACTAAACACCGCCGGCCAAAGGCATTTGCATTATTTTCGCATTCCAAAAACTCAGCTGCATAATTTTGTTTTTATTTTTTCAATGTTGTTGTTTTTGTTGATCATCATCAATCTTTTTGTTTTTATTTATTTAGCTTTAATAGGTTTTATTTAAGATCGTTTGCGGATTCCAAAAAGTTCTTGAAAAGTGTTCTAGTTTCATTGGAGTTTTCATTAAACTAATTATCTTATAATACAAATACAATGGAGTTATTCATAATTTATTGGAATTTGTAAAAATCTTTACGAAATGACATGCAGTAGAAATAATTAATATGAATCTAGAGTATTATTAGAGTATTTCTTTCACTAATTTATGTTGGTATTTTCAATATTATCCTTGATTCCTAATTAGAGTTTGGATTTAATAGTAATTTCAATGTGGATCTGCTAAGGATAAGGATTGTCGATTAACGATGAGTTTGATAATTAACGAAATCTTAACTAAGCTGTTTACATAGCACCATAAAATAACTCGGAGATAATCCTGCACCTTAAAACTGAATTCATTTTCAATATATGTATATATTTATAGATCGGAGACCGATCTCTCTATATGATACGCTATACAAAAACTTGGACTTGGTATTGGATTCGTTTCTGTATTGCGTCCTCAAATGATATTGAATTAGCATGGAAGTAATTTGATTTTGTTCTCAACTAATATCACAATGTTGCTCACTGATTATTATTAGTAATATTATTAATAATTAATAGTATTATTATTTAATTGCGTTTGCATTTGCTTAAAATTAACTCAATTTCATATTTCATATAGCTTTATGATTAATCCATTAAGGTTTCGTTATCTTAGATCTAAAAGGCAAATGTAAGCTAAGAGTTGAAAAAGTCTTTTGATTTAATTATCATTCTATTATTGCTTTAATTTACATAATTTTCTTTTAGTTTTTTTTTTTTTTCATTTTCTGTAGAGTAAAATTTGAAAAGCGTTATAAAAATATGTTTTGGAAGCGATTTGAGTAAAATTTATGTATTCCTTTAATTACATTTTTTCTGTTAATTTTTTTAAGTTTTAGTAAATGGAGTTTGATAAAAAATACCATATGTATATATTTTTTTTTTCTTAGATTTTTCTTTAAGTTTATAAAGCAGCATTTAATGCTTAAATCTTTAACTTCTCAGAAGCATTAAGTTGAAAAATGTTTAGACTTACATTATATATTATATTATATATATTTAAAATATCGTACGTATGCTGGTAAATAGTTATCTATATCAATGTGGTATTTTTATGAAGTTGATTAGTAATAGTCAAAAAGTGAATCTCATTTTGCAAAAATCGCATAATTTACAATGCAATAAGATTAATATGCGCCTCCATCGGATATACATGTGGATGTATATATCACTTTCAATATATACCGATATAACTATATATCTATATACAATATCAATATCAATAACTCATTCGAGTCTAATGCGTATCTCGTATCAAAAAATTGGGTTTTTAAGGCACTTCCGTGTGACGGAAATATACTAGATATATATATATATATATGTATATATACATTTACAGTGTCTGCACACAGTTTGTGCATATTTATGGGCTGGCATTTGTGAAACTATGTTAGGAGCTGGAAATACCCAGCTTAGTGCCACCTTTTTGTCGAGCAGTAAATCTTTGGCTAACAATCATTTGGACTGGCTCCAAAGCGCCAAGCGCCAAAGAATTATGTTGATGAAAACAATAAACTTGCGACACACACACACATACACACACATACACTACTCAACTGAGAGATTCTGAGGCACGCAGGGAATGGAGACACCACTACCAACCCATTGAGAGTACTGAGAACTTCAAACTCAATTTTCGCGCTACAATTACAAATGATGGCAATAAATTTCGCGATGCGTTTCCCAAAAGACAAAAGCAGTTGGCCAAAAATGGACGATGGACGATGGAGGCTGGAGGATGTTGGCCAGGACGACAGTGCGGTGGCCGGTGGCCAGACGGAAGTGATAATAAACGCACGACACACGCGACTCGCTTGTTTAGAGATTTATGCGTAGAAAAATCCGCTACGAGCTGCAAATAATGTCGGTGGCAACAAAATGATGCACGGCCCAACAGAATGTGGCACGTATGCACTTTGTGGGGTTATGCAATGCAGTAATACCGTCCCTCTCTCTTTCTCTCTCTTTGTAACTCCTATCTCTGGCTAACCATAAGTCACAACAGGGACAGCCGTGCCACGTGCAACACGACTACATAGCACTAGGCTACTTAGTCACTGCAAGTTGATTTATGTGGCACAACACACAACAGTTTGCGGCATTGTCGATCCCGCAATGTCTGTCAATTAACGCCGCCTTAAAGTTGCCACCAAACAAACTTTTGCATCGTTTAATTACTCGAGAGAGGGTGGTTGGCGGTGTGGCTGCCACAATTAACCCACAACCCCAAAAAGCCCAAACTGTGCCACGTCTGCAGTTCGTGTTGTGTGTATTTGTTTTGGCGTCTCCCTCTCCTTGCGCTTATTAAGGAATTAATTTAGTCATTGGGAAACAAGGTCAGACATTAGCCGCAAACTGCATTGCAGCAGTCGCAAGTGGGCACAACTTGCCACAATTCCCTTACCTACGCCTCTGCCCCATCCCCTACCCATACCCATACCCATGCCCATGCCCATGCCCATGGCAATCTCAGACTTCGCCCACGCCAGACCTTATGGGCTTTCGTGTCGTCTGGCCATTAAGCCCAAAGAAATTTTCATGTTGCCGTTGGGAGGCCACCCCCGCAAGTGGCAAAGCGTGGGAAAAACTTGCCAAAAGTCTTCTCCGACAGCGGGGGGAGGGGAAAGGGGTGGGGTTGGGGTTGTGTGTCCTTTGACTGCTGCGTGCCAGACTGCAATTTCGTGACCAAAGCAACTCCCCCGCTCTGCCCACACTCATCCTTAACAGCAGGTCTCTCTCTCTCTCTCTGCACCGGCATGTAAGCGCTTTCAATTGCCTAAAAGCTTGTAAGCCAGTTTCCGGCCAAAAGGATTTTGGCCGTATTAGTCCTGTCCCCAACATGAAACCGCTTAAAACGTCAACAGGGGCAGAGACGGGGAGTTTAAAGTTAAATTTGATAGTCAAAATTTCTGGGTGTAAGTTGAAGAAACTTAAGAGCTCGATAACCCATATTTGCTTAATTATGTTGATCCAATAATTTATGGAGTGTTTCGGGTTTCCGCCTCCTCAACAGCACTGCTACTTCAATAAATCACGGGAGAATAAAAATTATAGCAAAAAAAACATATACTGAAACTGAAACCATGAAAGAAAATAAATAATAAGATTTATGTGTATTGATTTTGTGTTCATTTCATTGTATTATTTATTTGTTGTCATTTTTTTTTTTGTTTTTTTTTTTTTTTTTTTTGTATGTTTCGCTTTTGCGTTTGAGTTTTGTTTTTATATTTTGTCAAAAATTGTTGAACTAATAACTAATCATAACCAACTATAATAACATAAATTAATAATTTATTTAAACGTTTAATTAGAATTAATAATCAATATTTCATACGCTGTAATAAATAACAAAAACTTCAACTTGAAACAAATATCAAAGAATTTCAATATTTCAATAATTGGCAAACAGCAAAAATTGCCAATAATAATATTATTTTCCAAAAACTTTTCATTTGATCATTTTGTAAACATAAATTTGAACTAAGATGGGAAACAAGACATTTTTTATTTCATTTAATGAAAAACAAAAATTTATAAGAAAAAAAAACTAAATAAAAATGTGAAATAATTTCATAAATAAAAGTTTTTGTTAAACAAAAAAATAAATCGAAGGAATTTTATCGCGTACGAAATCGAAATGTTTTTGTTTCATAAATTTTGTGCCCTAGGGAGAATTCTTTGTCTTTTTGTGTGTTTAGTTGTATTGTTTTTAGTATAATTAAGTTAAAACTAATAATTATATAATTAAATTAATACAAAGTTGTTGTCTTTTAAACGCTAAAAACGTTAAGAACTAAATGCGCAATGCTGCCTGTCGTAGAAACTAAAATAAATTAAGGGTAATTTCAATTAAATTATAAATTTATGTTAAATCTAAATAATTATTTTGTGGTTTGTCCGCTTTGCTTGCAATTAACTAAATATAAATTTAAACAATAGCTAAGCATAATCATAATAGTAGTAATTATAATAGCAATATCATATTTAGCCTAGTTGCGTAATAATTTCAATGTGGTTGGTTCTATAAAAATGCCCAGAGGTGTGGATGCACCACCTCCTGAACCTACTCCAGCTGCCTAACTAACTAACTTAATTGTGGAACATGGAATTGCTAGCTGTATCTGAACGTTGTTGTCTACAACATTATCCAAAAATACAATATACTCTCTCTCTCTACCTCTATGAACTATAATATTTAAATCCCTCGGCTCCCGCCCCTTAAACACTCCCTATGAGCTACAAATATTATAATTTAACTCTAATACGTTGGGTGGTGTTCTGAGTTCTCTGTATATGTATATGTATGTGTGCTTGTTTTGTATTGAAATTAATATAATTTAAATATAAATTGTAAATTGTAAATATATTAGAATATTTATCGTATATATGTAGTATGTATACTTGATATAACCTAGGCCTTTTAACTGTAGGTAGTAAATAGGTTCTCAGTCTTCGCAGAGAGATTTCCAGTGTTGCCATAGCTGATCTATGGGCTCAACTAGCACTAAGCTGTGTGGATGAAGGGGGTGTGTGGAGGGGGTAGGATATGGGTTTTAGAAGGTCATGAATTGCCTGGCGGCTGCCGCATATAGATACCGTTAGGCACTCTCCGTCTTCACCACCAGCGGCATGGGTCCTCCCAAGCCGAGCGGTGACTTCTGCAGCAGCTCCTCCTGTTGCAGCAACAGCGGCAGATTCATGTTCATCTTCATGTCGAGCAGCGGCAACGGGGACTTTGCTTCCTCGCCCCGACCTTCGCCACGTCCACCACCGCCCCCTCCTCCTCCTCCGCCGCCACCACGTGACTCATAGCGTGTGTGGGTGCGCATGTGGCGGGTGATCATGTCGCGACGACAGGCGGCATAGGGACACTGCGGGCACTTGTAGGGCTTCTCGCCGGTGTGGGTGCGCTGGTGGGTGGACAGATGGTCGGAGCGTGAGAAGACCTGACCGCACACCTTGCACGTGTACGGCTTGACCCCAGTGTGGAGGCGCATGTGCCGGGTGAGCATGTCGGAGCGGGCGAACGAACGATGGCAGACATCGCAGGAATAGGCTTTGGTAATGTCATTGGCGGGATTACGCGACTTGTGACGGGAGGCCATGTGCTTGGCCAGGCGATCGTGCAGCGAGAACATCTGTCCGCAGGTTGGGCACACGTAGGCCACATCCGAGCCGGGCGGCATCTCCTCCACCACCGGCGACACGTCCAGGTTGTAGCGCCAGGCGACAGTCTCCTTGGTGGTGGGCGATGCCACATCCCCCTTGATAACCGGCACGCCCACCGTTGTGGTTGGGACATGCGAGTGCAGCGGATGCATCGGCATCTCCATCTTGATCATGGCAGCCGCCGCTGCCGCTGCTGCTGCATGTGCCGCTGCCGCCGTCATGGCATATGGCGACATGGCAGCAGCGGGTGGTGCCAGGGTGGAGCTGCTGTTCAGCGAGTTATTCGAATGCGTGCTCGACGCTGGCGACAGCGCATTCATGCTCTCCATACTGCTGGCGGCGCTCAGGGAGGCGTGTGGCGGCGGCATCATGGCGCCTGCTGCACTGCCCAAGGGTGGCGATGTGGACTTGTATTTCTTGGGCTCTGGCAGACCGTCGCTGCGCATGCACAGATCCAGCGGACGCTCCTGTGGCGGTGGCATCGGCTTCTCTGCGGATCCCGAGGTGCTCTTCTTCTTGCTGGGCTTGGGACTGACGCGAGTAGGTTGCGGTTGCGCTGCGGTCACCGAGGAGTCACTGCGCGGCGGCGAGGGCAACGATGGCGGCGGCGATGTCTTGATCATGACCGCGGGCAGCATCTGCTGTTGCTGCTGATTGCCATTGGAGGTGTTGTTACCGTTGCCATTGCCATTGGATGACTTGCCCTGGCTGACGGGGGAGGTCTCCGTTTCGGAAGCAATGGAGGAGGGGGTATGCTGCAGCGGCGAGGGATAGAGATCATGGCGTCGCCGGAACACCTCATTCAAGTACTTCGTATGCAGATAGTAACCGAAGAGGGGCGAGGGTATGGGAAAGTAGCGATCATACGGGCTTGGCATGTGCTCAGTCTTGATGTCCACATGGAGCGGATTCTCTTTGGCTGCTGCTGCTGCTACTGCTGCACTGTCCGGCGTTGGCTTCGACGCTGGCGTCGCTGCTGCCTGCAGCGGACTCATGCTGATGCGGGGGCTGTGCTGCTGTTCGTCCTGGTCGGAGTGGGAGTGCTCCTCAGTGGAGAGATCTGCCTCAGCGTCAATGTGCTCATCATCGCTGGTTGCGGTCAATACGTCACGCTGCTCGCGCTTAATGTACTTAGCCTCCTCGTTCGGTTTGATATCCTTCTGCGCATCATCATCATCATCCTCATCCTCAACGGCATCTGCATCCGCCGCAGCCTCAGCATCGGCTTCTATATCCTCTTCCATTTCATCTGATTCACGGCCATCCAAATCCATGGGCTCCGTCTTACAACTGACACCATTGATGTTGTTGTTGTTGTTGTTGCTGCTGGTGTTATTATTGTTGTTGTTGTTACTGTTGTTATTGTTGTTGTTGTTATGGTGAAGCTTGTCGAGTACCGCGGAGAGACGCTTACGCTTTCGCTGCTTCCATGGCATAATATTGTTGTTGGCCACAAATGGCTGATTGTTGTTGTTGCTGTTGCTGTTGTCGTTGTGGTGCTCGACACCAGCAACTGCTGCTGCCACCGCCGCCGAGGCAGCCGCTGCTGCCGCCTGCTGATGCAGACTCAGGGCCAATGGCAAGTGCTGATGATTCAACGGATGCGGATACTGTAGCTGCCCATAGGGCGCATAGTGGGCGGCTGCTGCTGCAGCGGCAGCGGCGGCGGCGGCTGCTGCTGATCCCGCTTGCTGTGGCTGCTGGGCGGGCGCATAATGCTGATTGGGATGATGGTATTGGGAGGGATGCTGCTGCTGGTTGTGGTGGTGATGGTGTGGATGGGCATGATGGTGGTAGTGGTGGTGGGGATTGTGCGAGCCGGCGGCGTGATGATGATGCCCCATGGGGTCGGTGCCTTCTGCCATCGTCATTAGGTCAACTTTTTGTGGCTTCTGCGGTGCTTCCTTGTAATTGTGCTCCTTGATGAGCTTCCACGGCCACGGATTATTCCGAATAACCTGATGTTTTAGCTATGACTGTAAGTAAAGAGCAATAAACATATGGAAATTAGTTGAAAATAAGAAAAAAATCGAATATTAATGATATCTACTTTATAGATTAAAAGCTTCTTTTTCAATTTGAAATCACTTAAAATACCAAAATATTCTTTTTATTATGTATCAATTAATGAATTTTATGTAAATCTGATGAATTTGTAAAATAAATTGACTTCAATTAAGCTAATTTTTTTAGTAAAATGAAAACTTATTCATTTCTGACTGCGTCGATGACTTAAACGATAACAGAAGTTATCGAACTAAGTGATAAATCATCCTTTTCCTAGCAAATTGCATTTGAAATGTGATTATGTGCAATTATTTTCTGAAGGTCTGGCAACTCTATAGTCGCCTGTTATCGATAACAAACGATAACAGCTTTTAGAATGGCGCCTCATAAACTCTGAGCATAATCAGTCAAGCATCAAAATGTTGCACTTGTTCTTGGCCACAGCTCAACAAAAATAAATAAAATAAAATAAAATAATTTCGAATATTTTGTTTTTTGCATTTGTTTTCTGCTATCGCTGCCAAAAGCGGCAACTCTGGCATTTACGCTGCGTTAGTTTTATGCGTTTGGCGTTTTGTCACTAAATCCGCTTGCTCCCTGGTCACGCCCTGGACTTGGACCTGGACCTGGCAAATGCGATGACAGCAACAGCAACAACAACAATAGCAATAGAAGTAACTACAACTCCATCTGTATCTCCCGCTGTGGCATTTTTTATTGCGATGCCAGCAGATTTTATGGTGCTCAACTTTATGACATTGCCTTGACCGTCGTCGTCGTCGCCTTCATCGTTGCCGTCGCGTATTACTCGCCACATGCCACATGCCACTCGTCGCTCGTTGGTCACTCAAAAAGCCAAGTAGAAATCAATGAATGTTTGGTTTGCCACACAGATACACACAATAGGAGTTCGAGTTGGAGTTGGAGTTGGATATGGAGAGAGGGGGCAGCTGGTAGCGGGAAGAGATCCTTGCTAAGCCCAAAGTCTGGCGCCAACATTCGCAAATAATTAAAAGTTACACACATGAAGCGCAAGTTTAGTGTTCGGTATCCTTTTGCCAGTGGTCGGTCGGTGGTCAGTGCCAACTGGCTGCTGGCGAGGATATACTACAACAGGACATAGTATGGCACATGGCAAAGTATGGGAGGCAACGGAGGAGGCATGGCGGGGGCAACGACGACGGCACGTCTGTAAGGACATTTGCTGCATTGCGCTTATCCTTGTGATATATGAATATTGTGCACACACGCACACGCCAACAAGGCGGGTGGACGCAGGAGGTGCCGAGGACGTTGCAGGACGAGTCGCATTCGCTTCACTTGCCTTTTGGCTAGGACTCGCCTGTTGTCCTGGGGTTGAGCGAGTTGGCTTTGTGTCTCTGACATAAGCTGCCAGTTTATGGTGGTGGGGGTTCGTTGCCGTCGTTGTCCTTCTGTTTGCAATTTGCGCCTACAACGTGGATAGAAGAGAGATGGAGGTCGAGTCGGAAACGAGAAGTAGCAGCAGTAGCAGCAGTAGTTGTGTCCCTGTCCGTGTCCGTATCCTTAACGGTCACGTGTTTGCTTTACGTGTTGAGAAAATGAAAAGAGAGTCGAAACGAATTGTAGGTTGGGGTTTATTTGGGGGAAGCTCTCTGGGTGTTGAAGTGCCAGCGATATGGACACCTGTGTAGGGACTCTCCACTGCCACCTGCAAGGACGGGCAGGACCTTCTCTGTTATTGTTGGTATTGGTGTTGGTGTTGCTGTTGTCGCATATGTCTGGCGTATTCGTTTAATGGAGTGCGTGCGCTGTCCTTTGTATCTGGTTGAGTCCTTTTAAAGTTTTTATTAACTTTTTCGATTTTACAAGTTTAATGAAAATGTGCGAAACTTTCCTCGTTATGCCCCATATCAACATAACTCATGTTCTATTTTCAACAGTCCCGCGCTCCCATAAAGAGCCGTCAATGGGAAAATTCTGCCAAATGGGGTGCAGGTTGGGGAGGTGAGGATTGTGGGTCGCAGTTACGGAGGGCACCCCAAACGGCGAATGGCAATTAATATTCTTAATTAGCGTAATTAAACAGCGTTGCGCTGACAACTATGCGAAAAACTTATCCGCTCCCCCTCTATCTGCCCCTCTCCTCGTATTACTTTTTATATATTATGCCAAAAGACATTGAGCTGAAGTTTTTTCTGCGGAGTTAAAAAAAAAACATAAATTTTCACGCCCGACAGCTTGGAGCAATGTCGCTGGCTCCAAGGTTTGGGGTGTTTCTCGTTGTCCCTCTCTTTCTCTTTTTAACACACATGCAGAGAGAGAGGGACTGTCTTGTTAGCACGCGAATAAGCCTGGCAACAAATGGTCAACAAGCAGCGGAGATTTTTGATTTATGGCACAAGATTTTCATACCGAGTTTTTTTTTCATAAACTTTTTCCGTTTTTTTTTTTGCACAAAAGGTTGCATAATGAAGAACTTAGGACTGGAAATGGTGTGAATTTATGCTAAATGAAGTGCTAATCGGCGAGGGTTACTCCAACACTTGCTGAGCTTATGCTGGACAGATGTACATATTTAGATTTGCGAGGTGAGTCTGTAAAATAGTGCTCATTATGTTGTAATCAGTTAATGACTGCCATTTTATGTTTTGTGCAATTAACCAAAAACAAACAATATATTAATTATATGTTCGTTTTAACAATTCCCTCAAAAATAGCAAAGACAATGAAATAAATATATATTTTATGACCGCAGTTCGTTTTGCAAACTCAGCAGCAACTATTGCAGCGGGGGGCTAACAACAACATCAACAACATCAGCAACAACAACAGGCAGTAGGTTCCATTAATGAAGTACAGCAAGAACTTAAATCTCGCTTAGTGCATTTCAATAAAAATATAGCTAAAAAAAATGAGAAAGAATTAAACATGGCGCTACAGCGAAACATGCTTGTAAGCAAAAGCAAGAAAAGTGTTTGGGTTAAAATTGGAACGCCGTCGTGTCATTTGCGAGATACAGATACGCGGACAAGTCTCAAAAAAAAAGTATCTCATAAATGAATTATAAGTGCATGCCAAGTGCACATACATGAATCTACATACACTATATCGCAGTTTTGCTTAATTACAACAACAACGACAACAAACAATAATAATAAAAATAATAAGTAAACAATAAGCGAAGCAAAATGAGGAAGCAGTTGCAAAATAAAAAGCAAAAGCAAAAGTTAAATGGCGCTCAATTCTTATTGTTCATATTCTTAACAATTTTAATTTTAATTTATTTTTTTTTTGTGTTATTGCTATTGTTGTTAATTGTATTTATGCTGGCGCTGCTCTGAGCTTCATTGTGAACTCAAAAATTAAAAAACGCAAATTGTTGTAAAATAAGAAAAGTGTGAAAACCAAAAATGTGCAATGCCAATGGAAATATGATTCATTGTCACTTTTTGTTGTTGTTAGTCTTCTTCCATTTTCTTTTCTTATGTTTTTTTTTTTTTTTTTGTGAACTGCATAATTATGACAACAGTTTTAACACCAAATAAAACAATGCAAATAACAAAAGCGTCAACAACAGCAACAACAACTGTATTATTCTATAAAAATTGCAACGTTTGCGGTGCCACACACACTGCATGTGTATGTGTGATTGTATGTGATCGTGTGTCTGTGTGTGAGTGTTTGGTGTGAGAGTGTGAGGGGGAGTTGCTGCAATGGCGGTCACAATGGGCGCCTTTTTCGCTACGTACAGCACTTCATATCTTGCTCTCCCACTCTCTTGCTCTCTCTTTCATACACTTTATCTGTCTGTCTGTGTTAGTGTTTATTCAGCTTTTGTCACGCTTATTACACACACATACACTCTATACTCTATATATACTCTTGCAGTAACTCGATGAAGTTTTAGACTGGCGCCCCCTCTTGGCAAACTCCAACAACTGCCCAACGGCTGTTGTTGCTGCTGCTGTCAACACTGCGATAAGCTCCCCTTGAGTAGGGGCATGCCTATGGCGTCCCTGCGTCGCAACCACACAAAGTTAACTAAACAAAATTGCAGAAATTAAAATGTAAACAAATTGTGTGCACGGCCACACCAGACACGCCCCAGTCATACACAGCGCCCACTCACAGACACAGATACACAAACACACTCGCATAGGGAGACAGGAGCATAGACTGAAGTGGACTCCTTTATTAGCCCTGTTATTTGCTTAAAAATGTTGGCTTACATTTTGGTTAGCCACGCTGCACATGGGCATGGGCATGGGCATGGACAAGGAGTTATGGAGCCTAACCCATTAAAGACGGGCAAATGTCTCGTTGTTGCTGCTGCTGCTGCTGCTGCTGACGCCATTTAAGCACACTTCAACGACAACAGCAGCAACAACGTGATACGCATTGATAATGACAGAGCTTAGTGTAAATACAACAGCAACAACAACAACATCAACATCAACAACCTCGGCAAGTAAGTAAAGTTGTATGGAGTTGTCGAGTCGCAAAGCAAACAAAGCATGACAGCGCACAAATATGGCCAATAAAATAAAACGCCATTTGCTTAGCCCCAGCAACAACAAAAACAACAGCAACGACAATGTAAACAAATTGAAGTGCTCATCAAGTGAAAAGCAGCAAAGAAAACAGAAACAGCAACAGAAACAAAGCGAAAAGAAGCAAAAACAATTCTCATACTCCAAACGCCCACGCCCAAACACGAACCAATGAGCAAAGCCCACTTGACAGCACCAACAACGACAACATCGGCAGCAGCAGCAACAACAACAACATAGATATAAGCAGTTGCTTGCAATGCTTTTTCGTAAGCACGCCCCCCATATGCCAGACGGTAAGCTCACTCATACACGAAGCTTAGGCCAAAGCTTGTTAGAAAGCTCTTTTTAATTGATTTCAAATGCACAGACAGCGACAGTGAGACAGAGAGAGAGAGCGAGAGAGAGAGAGCGCGCGCACAAGCAAGCGTGCGAGTGGGACAGACAGCTTGTGTGTCTCTCTCTCATTCGTAATTGAGCAGCTGACGAACGGAGAGGCCCGGCCTGGCTTCAAGTTTTACAAAAGTTGACTCCAACAACGATGGCTTCAACTTGAGCTTCAGCTGAGGCCGAAGCAGAGGCAGCGGCAACAGCAGCGGCAGAGGCTGTAGCTTTTGCTTTGGCGCACTGCAATTAATATGATCACGGTAATTTAGAGTACGGGGGTATGAATTGAATTGATTTGATTTTGCTGCTCATTAAATGGCGGGCACAAATTTGACGTCAATATGCGAGAGTTAACGATATGCTAATTGCTGCTGTTGTGTCTCCTTAATTAAGAGGATCACATTGAGACCTCTGATCTGCGGCGAACTGGCAACGGGCAACTGGCGACGGGCAACTTACGATTGACGTGCAACCTACGCCGCCCGCTGCTTGCTACCGTTGCACAAGTGGTTAATGCCAGATAATGGCAATTTCCTGCCACTTGGCCAATTGTTGCTGCAGTGCAACACTCTCACACACACACACACACACACACATAGATACACGCAGTCTTATATATTTGCCCCTGGCTGACCGCAGCTTAAATAAAATTACATTCAAATTCAATTGTAAATGCATTTTATCTGTTGGTTTTCTGTTTGTTGCTGCTGCCGGTCTTTGCCTCCCGACTCTGCATCGCTGTTAACTGCAATCATGTTGCACATTTTTCTTTGGCTTCGGCTCGGACTCCGTCTCCATATCCCAGACCCCATCGCCGGCCTAGACGCTGGCCTTTTACAATCAAATGTAATTATTTTTGCAATATACACCTTCAGTTCGTATTGCTGCAACAGTTGCTGCTGCTGGTGGATGTTGCCGGCGTGGCAGCAACAAGTTGCTTAGCATACTTCCGTTTGGCCGCAAAGGCCGGGGGATCGCGTGATCAAAGTCAATTTAGTTACGATATACAGACACATTTGTTTTTGTTTTCGTTTTCGTTGTTGTTGCCGCTGCTGCCCGTTGCAGTTGCAGTTGCAGTTGCACGTGGGCTGGGCCCAACGATCCTGTCGTCATCTGCTGCTGCTGTTGCTGTTGCCTTTGCCATCCTCTCAGTTTCATTTTTCTTTTCTTTTGCTGCCCTTTGTTCGCCTGTTGAGCTAAATTAAACCATTGCCGCCTTATCGACGATGTTGCAGGTAAAACTTGCGGCGCCTGCGGTCGCCCCAAATGAGCATAAAATGGGCCAAAGGAGTTGCAAGTGCCATAGAGCAGGGTTAAGAACGAACTTAACCGGTTTATCGTCACGGCTCTACGAGTCTAAGCCGGGTTATAAACGATTCATAAACGAAAACCATTTCAAATTGTAAAAGATGATTCATATTAAATTTAATGTAAAAGAGATGATCTTAAGGGAATACCCTTAAATTATGCTTCAAAAAACTTTATATAAATTCAGTAAAAATATTGATAATTTTTGTGTGCAATACATTTGTTTTGTCTTTGAACTTCCACTTCCTGTTGCCATTTTTTTGAGAAATATTTGTGAGTTGTTCCCCCCGCTTCTCTGACTTCTTTGAATGTTTATCATAATTAGCTACACGATTTTCTGCTTAATTGCCAAAGCGCCAAAAAATTAACATATACCACCACAGAGTGGACGAGACAGGGGGAGGAAATAGAGGGAGAGAGAGAGAGAGGGGAACAAAATAATGCCAGAAGCGAAAAGTCTTGGAAATATTTAACTAAAAATCTTAAAATCCTACTCATTTCATGCTAATTATATGGCTAGGCAAATGAATGAATGAATGAATGGTATTTTTTTTTTTTTTTTTTTTTGATGGACGGACTGAAACGCCCGCCATTTTGGACACTCAGAGACTCCGAGGGAGTGAGTGAGAGAGGTAGTATGAGGGACTTGGAAGCAACTTGAAAATTATTTAATTTTAACCTTTGGGGGGCAGCAATCATCATTAACTACGCGCTTCGTATTTGTTTAGCTGAGCATTTTGTGTATGTTTTTTCTGTTGTTGTTATTGTTTTTGTTTTTGTTTGTCTCATAAAGGTTTTGGGTCAACGCCAACAGCCATCTCAATTCCTTTAGTGAACAGTTTCACCCTACGGTCCCCCTCGTACTGACCCCCTCCGTTGTCATCTTTACATGTTTACAGTGTCCCCAGCAGATTCCATTCACCCAAACGCTTGTGATCGGTTCAGTTTTGTGGCTGGCTCGTTTATCAACCGAAAGCGATCTTTGCAATTAGCCTTAAACGATTTTTGGCTCAACACTCACGCATTGCCATCTGGGTCAGCTGGGGAGTGGGAGAGGAGGCAGTGCCTCTTGACGGTTGTCGGATGTCGGTTCGGGCTGCTGCGCTGCTGTCCGTCACATTATCAGAACGAAATTATCGTATATCATGCAGCGGGGCGGCTTGAATCTCACTCTCATACGTATGTATTGTATATCTGTACATACATATATTATATATAGTCGTAGTCAGAGTTGCCTCTGAGAACAGCAACAGCAAATGTTGCACTCGTTTCGGGTCTCTCTGCCGCTGTCGCTGTCGCTGTCGACGTCGCTGCATATTTATTTTTAATCATCTTTGTGAAAGCAGGTGAAATTTTTTGGCATTTATGAAAGTACAGCGTGACTGGCACTGGCCACAAACAGTCCCATCATATCCATATCCATATCCATACCCATTCTCATACCCATACCCATGTCCACATCCATTGCCAGCCTCTGAGATGCACATTCAACCTACGTTTTAGCTATATAAAAATTTAATATAGATTGCATGGTAGAGATACTACTGCACTCCTGATGATATTGCTGATGTACACGGGGTATTGGTATCGTGTATCGGAACCCTTTAAGGATGATTCCATTCCGTCCAACCACGCCAACACCGCCAACAACAACAACAACAACAACAGCAACAACTTCAAGTTGTAACTGGAAAGTTTTGTGGCAACATTTTGCGGCACTGCTGTAAATTTATTATGCCAAAGGCCGATCATTATCGGGTAGCCAAATTATATATGCGCGCGCGCACATGATGCGCATTAAAGGGTTGCTCGACGTTCGTTCCCACCAAACGGCAGCAGCAGCACCAGCACCAACAGCAGCAGCAACATGTTGCTGGCAACATTACCCGTTCGATCGATCGAGGAATACGACCGCAAGGTAAAACTATAAAATGTCGCAGACTATAAATCCACTTGGAGCAATAAATTTCTCAAAATGTCAGCACAGGCTCCCGCATTAATTACAGCCTCCACTCGATGTGGTTGTTGCTGTTGCTGCTGCATGTTATTGGAGCCTGTCTGCGCCTGTCTGCAACACCCGCATCGAGGTCGCAGTTGTTGCCACTGCCAGTTGCCTGTTGCTTGGTTGCCTGTTGCATTGGGTAATGTGAGACCCAGCGATTGGCAACTTGTAATCAATAGTTGTAACCACCAAGCAGCCAGCCACATGCACCACAAAACACCACCAAATGCTGCACCACAAGCTTGCACTGCCAACATAATCATGTTGCTGTTGCTCTTGTTGTTGTTGTTGTTGTTGAAGTATTTGCTTTTTGACCGCAAAGCAAGTGCAAAGCCCAAAAGCTTTCAATTTGCTTGTCGACAACACTGGCAAACGCAGCCAACAAGTTCTTTCCATTTTCCTCACAGTCGCTGTTGCAGTTGCTGTTGCAGTTGCCCCTTGTCAGCTGCGAGAACCTGCAACATTTGCAAGCTTCACATGTTATATGCTGCATTTTGATTGCCTACAAGTTGATGTCGCTGTCACTTTGCATTACAACTGTTAGGAACAGGGCAGTCGGCCAACTAAGCCAACTTAGCCAACTCAGCACACAGTCCAGGCGGTTTTCAGCGAGCGTCAGGCGTCAAAAGACGCGCGCAAAACGCTAGTAAAACGCGCTGGCGATTTATGTTCACAAGGATTCACAAAGTGAACTGTGAAACTGAAAACTTGAAATTTTTCATGAGAACTGATTTTTTGTTATGAAATGATGATTAATATTGTATATGTTGGGGAGAATATTTTCTGTTTTGTTTCTGATAGAACAGGTTTGATTTTCATGTTGTTTTGGTTATTATCGCGCAATTATGTTGTATTTGATATGTTAATTTGAAAGTTTGTTTACTGATTGCCAATGAAAAGAACATAAAGTCAAAGATGCTTAATTTATGCAGCTCGTGGCAGCTCCTGCTGCTCAACTGATCATCTCTTCAACTCGATTGTATCAACAACAACAACAACAACAGCAACAACATTCGCAGGTGTTAATTGATTTCATTGGTGGTTGTGGGATTTACTGTTAAGCCAACATGTTGAATTGGTTGAAAGGGCAACTTTTACTCACCCAAATTATGACAACAATATTGTGACAAATTGGCCAACATAAATCAGTTAAAATCGCGCCGAAATCTCACTTATATGACTTATCGTCGTTATATGGCAATGTTGTCTCCGATTCGAATCGAAACAAAAATCAAGTTAAATTTTAATCTGCATCTGAATCTGAATCTGAATGGATTGAATGTATGAATGGGACTGCGCTTTGGCAGCCAGCAGCTGCAGGTTTTCTTCAGATTTTTTGTTAATTAAGCTGTATTTCATGTCGAGATACATTTATGAATAAAAGCGACCAACTTGACGCCCCAAAAATTAAAATTAAAAAAAAAAACAACAAAGTAACAACATACACAAAGTCAAATAAAAACAGTTGCAAAAAATGAAAAATGTTTTAACCAACAAAAAAAAATTTAACGAAGCAACAAATGTGATGACACCAAAAGCGCGTCGCTTTTGTTAGGGCGTGTCAAAAGAAATTTCAACAAATAAATTAAAAACTAGCTGCCGGCCAGAGTGACAGAGATGCAACGATGCAGCGAGACAGAAAGAGAGAGAGAGAGAGAGATAGATAGAGTTGGAAAATAAAATACATAAAATATATGCGAAGCCAACGAATGAGATTAAGCTGTAGTTGCTGTTTGCGGCCTTAATCGCATGGTGAAGCCAAAGGTCACAGTCTAAGCCAAAAAGCAATTGACGATGATGGCGCTGACGATGGCGATGTTACTTCTCTCACTGACGTCATTTTAATTTTTAGCCACAAAATGCCAATTTTTATGGCTAGAAGGGGCAGCTGCCACTGCCACTGCCACTGCCACAACCGCTGCCGCACTGTCGCTGTTGCAATTTGAACGTTGCCATCGTTCGCAAAACTGTCGCAAGCAATTAATCTTCAAAACGCAATGCGTTGTTTTAGTTGTTGTTTTTGTTGGATTTTGTTGACGACGAGTTGCAGCGTTTTTATGACAAAACTTGGCAATCTGTCTAAAATGTTCAACTTCACTCATTTTCAATGGCAGTTGCAATTCCTTAGCGGCCGACTTAGAAGGTCGCCTGCCGTGCAACGCCCGCAACTTCTCGTCAAGCAGCTGCCCCAGACACACGACAACAACAACAACAACAGCAGTAGCAGCAGCAACAGCAACAACTTCGACTTGGACTCCAACTATATATGAGTTGGACTTGAAGGCAGACTGCAGCCAGACAGAGAGTCTCTCTGTGAGAAGCTGCGAGAGTTGCGAGACGAAAGAAACCGCAACGAAATTCATGCGAAACACAAGACGACACTTGAATGTTGCAAGCTGGACAGGCGCACATGATCGATACGAATGCGATTCGCCTCCTCCCCCCCACTCGATACGTCCCTTCTTCGTCCTTAGTGCAACACACGCATTTAATACAAAATGCGTTTCAGTATTTTATATATATTTTATATACATATATTGTTTTTTTTTTTTAGTTGTTTGCTTTTTACGCTCAATTCGAAGGTTGCCAACGTATGTTGTCTGTGCATGGCCAGGCCAGGGTTGCCATTGTCAGCCAAAAAAAGCAGCTGCCGTTGCTGTAGCTGTTGCTGATGATGTTGCTGCTGTGAAATGTTTTACAGTGTAGTGTAGTGTAGTGTATATAGTGTGCTTACCTCGTTGTCAGTTAGGAAGAGGAGGACGATGTTGTCGCCAAACTGATGAACTGTGGCATATTCTGCAAAGAAGAGACGGAAAGGAGAGTGAGTGAGTGTGGAGGGGAGGAGGAACTTTTATTAAGGGTATCATTTACAAGCGTAATTTCAGCTGAACTATAAAAATGTTGCTGCCTGCGAGTGTATAAAACAAAACGAAAACTTTCTAGAAACTTTCGCAACAACAACAACTCTTATTTTATTGCCACTTTATGAGGCAACTCTATTTACATATAAATGCCATGAGTTTGTATGTGTTTGTGTGCAATATAAATGTATGTTTATGTTTATGAAGACATGTGGCATGAAATGTGTTAACATTTTGCTGATGCCTTATGACAAATTGTGGAAGCGGTCAAAACTCTTTTACATTTTGCTGCTAATTGCCGCTGTAATTAAAGCAAAACGCACCAGTCAAAGCAGATCAAACATCATCAATCAAGCTGTATAAATACACACACACATAGATACAACATTTATAAATATTTATGCCACAAAACAGTCTACAATATTTTGCACAACTTTATGATTTCATTTAATGAATTTTTATGCTTCTTTCGCTTTTGCGGCTCTTCATATGAAATCAAAGCGCAGACTGCGTGGCTTTTTGCTGGGATTCATTTAGTATTAAATTGTTTCCTTGATTTTGCATAAATTTTGCGCAACATGTTGCTAGGGCGGCATTGCAACATTTTGGCAAAACGGGACATTGATTGATTGTGTGTTTGGCAATAAATGCAAAATTAGTAGAAAACCAAAGCGTTGCCACCCACCAAAAACAAAAAAAATTAAACTCTAGCGAAAAGCCCAAAAAGATTTTAGAAAACGGCTAAACAGTTGCTTGGCCAATTAGTGGGGCGTGTCAGCAGCCCCCCAGTCCAACAAAACGGTGGCTTACAGTAGACAAAACCAGACATCAGACAACAAAGACCTGCCAAACCAAAAGCCGACTTTGATGGAGTTGATCCGCTCCGTTCCGATCCGATCCGATCGGAGGCGAGGCGAGTTGAGGCAATGCCATTTTACATGGCTGATTAATGATCGTGGCTAACTTTAAATAAATTATAATATTTAACTCATTAATTATTTGTGCTGCAGCAGTAGCAACAAATCAAAGGCCAATCAAATGACATGTTGCCAAGTGACAACGTAAAGTGGTTGCTGCTGCTGCTGTTACCTATTTTGGTCAAAATCAAACATCAAACAACAAACAACAAACATTAAACAATTAACAATTGTTTTAATATTGTGTGCTATTATTTGCTAATCATTTAGCAGAATTGTCAACAGAATGTTGAGCTGCATTTGCATTTTCTATTTGACAATTGCAAACGTTTATTGTTGTTGCTAATTGGCTTGTTGCTGCCACAATTGTGACATGTTGCTGCAGCCAGACGACAGCAACTACAACTGCAACAACAACAATTGCAACAACAGCAACCCTTGCAACCGCAAACAGTAACTATGTGTACGTCTAGTTTGGGGGCTGCTGGCATTTGCCACCTGTTGCAATTAGGCATGCAACATGGCATGTTGTTGCGGTTGTGCCAATGCGGGTGTGCAAATACCCCAAAAATGAATAAAAAAAAAGAAGAAAATATACACAGAGAAAAACAAAAAGCTGGCAAAAACTGTGTGCCACATGCACAGCAGCTATTTATGTGGAATGGCTGCTACCGCAGCAACTGTTGTTGGCGTCGCAGCTGTGCGACCTTAACAAATATGCCGCCCCGACAACAAACTTGTTTCTAAGCATATACCATATCTCGGGCTATGTTGCAGCTAGCCGATTGCTGTGTCTGCAGCGACATGAATTTATTAGCGCAACAATTTTCAATGTTCGATTTTTTAGTCAGATTTTTTTTTATTTTTGTTGTTGTTTTGTTCTTTTCAGCATTTGAATTTTCAGTCGCAGCTGTGTGCGAGAGCATTCCACATATTGTGTAGCTGATAAACTCTGACTTTTCATTCCCGAGGTCTATCTTATCGCGCACCCACAACAACAGCAGCAGCAGCAACAGCAGCAACAGCAGCAACATCATCAGCTCACGCAATGAAACTGACGACTCCCATGGCGTTATCTAGCCATTGAACTGGTCAGCCCATCCCATCTCTGGCTCTGGGTTTGGGTCTGCCCTGCCCTGCCCTGAACCTTGGCCCATGCTCATCACACTTTCCCCTTGCACCATTCCCCCTTATCGCTGCCACAATATGTGCGTAAATTGTTACAAGGCAAAGTTATGTTGCTCTTGTTGTTGCTGTTGTTGCGGACAACGCCTACTCAAAAATAGAAATAAAAAATACATATATATATATATATATTTCTATATATATTTATAAATAGGAACAAAAACAAAATTCAAGCGATGCCGATAAACATCATTGAGCGTTATTGAAATTGGAATTTCAAATGAGTTGGGCGAACGAACGAACACAGACTCAAAATTCATTTCAGTTCAGTGTAGTTCAGAGATTCTGTGTGCCCTCTGTGAGAAAATAGCATTTCTCCCTATCTGCCTCTCTCTCTCTCTATCTCACTCTCTATCTCACTCTCTTTCTCTGTCTCTCTGTTGTTGAAGTTTATTGTGTTTTTATGCATATCTGAAAACCGTTTGACTTTTGCAGTTAAACTTTCAAATGCAATTAGCTACAGGCATAAATTACACACATAGAACTTGCAACTGACCAGCAACAACAGTAACAACAGCAACAGCAACAACAGCAACAGCAACAGCACAAATACAAGGCTGTTATTAACATGATTGCGCCGGCTATGGTCACCCTGCGAACTGCATTGGCTATAATGGTCAGTGGCTAGGCCAGGCTAAATCCGAGCCAGGCCAGGCTAGGCCGTTGCCAGACTGGGCCACCTACTACAATCAACGAGGCGTGCATGCAACTTAGAAATTGCTGCCTGCCTCGCAGCGGCAACAGCAGCACAAAATTAGCAGCGCGTGCTAAACAATTGGCCCAGCCAACAACAACAACAACAACAATAACAGCAACAACATAGCCTGACACACACCCACACAGACACAGACACAGACATACAAGAGAGACTGTGCATATTGTTTTACAGCTGCACGGCAGCAACATGCTCAAATATGGCGGCAGCAGCAACAACAGCAACAGCAGCAACATTCAACGCTAGCTTTGGTAATTGCAACAATTTAACGGTCTGTCGCTTTGCTTTTGCTCTTAAGTGTACTTTTGGTGCGCTGTGTTGCGCTTCTTCTGCATCATCTTTTTTTTCTTCTTCATCATCAACGACTTTTCTTCTCTTTTCGTTTTTTTTTCGGGAGGGGAACTACAACTTAATCAAAAACTAATTGCATTTGCATACAGGCAATGTTGCTGCTGTTGCTGTTGATGTTGCTGGTGGCCAGTTTTCAGTTGCTGTTTGCAGTTTGGTTCTGTTGATGTTGCTGCCCACCACGGATGTGGTTTTCAACGCTTGGCTGTGTCAACTTTCAATCAAAATCAACAAAAAATAAACCCACTGTGGTTTACTCCACCAGCAATGCTTCCTGGCAGCAGCAGCAATTGCAACCACAAAGTTGCTGCTAGCGGGTGCTGCTCTGCTGGCCGAAATGCTCAACCGTGGGAGCGATATATAAATATATATATATGTACATGTATAGATATCGAAATATATATAAATGGTTGATTCTATTTTTTATATGGCAAACGCCCGCGCAGTCTACGCATTTCCACACGCAGCAGCAACAGTCGAACAACACCAGCAGCAGCAGCAACAGCAGCAGCAGCAGCAGCAAGAGGGAACTGAGGAGGGAACTGAGCTTGGCTGGCCAAACTGACATCTGCGAGTGGCTCACAGTGCCACACAGCTGATGGATCACCGTAGATAAGCGAATCTTGCAGATAATCGCATCACTCACTGGCCATGCCAATGCTGCAAGTGTTGCAGCCTCGCAGTCTTGCAGTCTTGCAGCCTTGCAGCCTTGCAACCTTCTCAGTTTCTCGGCTTTTGCATGGCATGAGAGTCGAGAGTCGCCACGCAAATAACCGAATGCGGATTGTAGACGAAGACTGTAGACTTTAGAGTGGGGACTATGGATTGCCGAGTGTGCGGGTTGCAGACTGGACATGCAATAATTTTCAAATACGTTGCAACAGCAGCCGGAGCAGCAACAGCAACAGCAGCAGCAGCAGCAACCGGCTCCAAGTCCAATGCAAGCTGCAATGATGATGATGCATGACAGTGACAGTGCGTTGTAGTTGCTTGTGGCTTGTATATTTGTTGTTGTTATTGTTGTTGTTGTTGTTGTTGCCGCTGCATGACATTAAGCAGGTTGCAAACAGACGCACACATGTCTGGACAGTTGCTGTCCCAGCTGTCTGCTGCTCAGCTCTGTCCCTCCGTCCTGCAGGCTCTCTCTCCCTCTTTCTCTCTTTCTGACTCTCTGTTTGTCTGTGTCAGTCTCAGCCTTCGACTCAGAGTCAAGCTCAGCCTCAGTTTCAGGCTCAACCCCCTCCTCAACCCGCTTCTGGATCACAGTTGGAGTCTGAGTCTGTGCAGCGAATTGTGGGTGCCTTTTGCAGCATTCTTTGCAGATTACTGAAATTAGCCACAATTCGCCTGGAGTTGCAAGCTGAAAGCTGCTTGCTGCATGCTGCATGTCTCTTAGCATTTGTGTCTTTGTCCGTGTGGCAGGTAAAACTTATTTTCATGCTTTATTTGAGCGCGAGCCTTTTACAAGCGCAACGAAACATAAAATGAAATACAACTTTCAACTTGCTGCAACTTGTTGCTGTTGTTGTTGCTGCTGTCTGGCAAAAATCAATTAAAATTCATAGCCAATTGATTTGTGCACACTTAAAAAAAAAAAATTGCAATTGAAAATGCCTTTTACACACACACACACACTCGGGAATACTCCAACACCCCTGCAACAAAAAACTTTATTTTGAACCTTTCCTTTCTTTGCATTCAACTTTACTCTCTCCCTCTCTCTCTCTCTCATTTCTGTAAGTCTCTCTCTCCCTTTATCTCTTTCTTTCTCTCTCTCTTTTCTTTGGTTTTTGGGCAAGTAAAATACATAAAAACTGGCGCCAGTTGGGCAAACACAGCGGCTCCAACTGATAAAAATCACGCCGCTTACATCAACAAAACAACAACCAACAGCAGCAACATCAACAGCAGCAGCAGCAACAGCCGCACGGCAGCAACAATGATGGGTTTTTTCTCTGTCTACCTGTGCCTTGGTGGGGCAAAAAGGGTTTTTCTCTTTTTCTTCTTCTTCTTCTGCTTCATCTTATTTTATGTCTAGCCACCGACGCAGTTGCAACAACAGCAACCGCCACCGCCATCGCCAACGTCAACGGCATCATCATTATCATCATTAAAATGTCAGTTAATAATTTTTTTTTCTTCAGCTGCCGCTTGAAAACTTTGAGTGGTTTTTCAGTTTGACGTTTACAACATCTCGCATCCCAACACTCCCCTGCCCGCTCGCTTCTGAATATATGTCTGTTTGTGTCTTGGCAGGGGTGGAGTTGCTGCTGAGTGTGTTTAAGCTGAAAAGAACAACAACAACTGAAATATGAAATATCTTTGGGTGGCCAACAGCAGTCGGAGTTAAGTTCAATTTGGGGGCACGTTGCATGGTCAAATTGTCAGCTGGCTGCGGACTCGGGTTCTTTCAATTAAGAGTATATAGTAAAGAGTAAGAGTTTGTGGCGGCAAGTTCGTTGCTTAAGTCTTTTGTTTTGGCCTCAGTGTAAAATGTGAAAAATGTTTAAATTGCTGTGCAATATCAACAGTAAGCATTAAAGTAGGCAAAGTTAAGTTGCTGTGGCAGTGGTAGTTGCACTTTACAGTCGCTTGTTGCACCTGCACACAATTGCCAATAATTATTTATGCTGCCCAGCCAGCAACAGTTGCTGTCGCAGTCGCTGCTGCTGTTGCTGTTGCTGCTGCTGCTGCTGCTGCGTTGAGGCGTTTGCCGAGTGGCATTGGCTACTGTTTCTCACTACGGCTCATCAGCAGTTAATGACCAAGTTGCCAGGCTGTGGCAGCAATGCCTGCGTCCAAGTTGCAGTTGCAGTTGTAGTTGTAGTCGTCATCATCATCGCCATTGCAATCGCCACGTTGGCAACGTCATGACTCCATAATTATGCACAGGCTGCATTTTTTGCGCATTGCCTTTTGCTTCAGTCGCTCTCTCTCTCTCTCTCTCTCTCTCTTACTCTTAGTATCTCTTTCTGACTTGAATTGAGTTTGCTGCTGTTGTTGCACGGTGGGTGGAGTCACGCCTCACCGTGGCCGCCTCCAAGGCAGCGCAAACAGCCACAGCTTCTACACGCTCAACTTTTAATTTAATAATATTTTTATAGGCCGACGCGACAAGCTTGTTTACAAGCGTTCAACATGCAACTTTAAAGATACTTTTACACAGAGACCTCTCGCTATCTCACTCTACATGTATGTGTGTGTGTGTGTGTGTTAGTGTGTGTTTGTGTGTGTCGATTACACTTTGCATTTGCAGGTTGTGGCATTTTGCGCACTTCCTGTCGACTGTCAAGACATGCCTGCCAAGTTGTCCTCATTCAGCTCCTTCTGCGTCATTTCCTGGGCTCAGGTGAAGGCGGCAAAACTTTTGCGGCAACTTCTTTTTTACTTCTAACTTCATATACCTTCATTTATATATATGTATATGTATATGCATGAATATGTATTTCCATTTTGTTGCACGCACGCATTGCAGTTGTTTTGCATTTTCAACTGAAGTTATGCCCCACGTTGTGGTGGCAAGTGGATACATTTCACTTTTTACTCAACACCCCCAACACGAAAGGCGCCTTCGCAGTAAACTTGGCCAACGTAATCCACACCACAGACATGTTGCTGTTGCTGTTGCTGTTGCTGGTGTCGATGTTGCTGGTGTTGCTGTTGCTGATTTTCTGCTCGCTTGCATGCGATTAGTTTGTAATTTGATTGCAACGCGCCTTGTAAGCTGGCATTTGTATCTAACAGATACAGATAGAGCTGCATGTGGCGAATAAGTTGTTGGCTTTAAAGTTTGCCCTGCGCTAGTCGCGTGTTTGCTAATTGAAACAAGTCAAATTTCAGCCTCAAATGACACCAGAGACTTGTCCAAAAGAATTTGGCCTAAAACGAACTGATGGCAAAATACCTTAAACTGTGATCCCTGGTTTTGGGGAAATACCACTGGGAATATGCTGTGTGGACTTCCTGCTTAAAGGCTGCCTGTGTCAAAGAACAACGTCATTCTTACATAATTGGCTTAACACTGCCTGCAAAAAGTGCTGCATCATCTAATCAAACCAAATGAAATCAAAGCGAAGCGAAGGGAAGAGAGGGTCGTCGTAATAAAAGTGCAACTGCAACGCGTAATAACTTCCGTTTTGGTTTCAATTAAACCAATGCGCCAGCTAATCAAATGGGGAGAAGACTGCTAGTGCCCACTGTTTGGTATTACTGCCTTCTCTTCTTTTTCTCTCTTATAATAAGCGCATTGCATATCCGTTTCGTTCCAGCCAAATCACTGCATGTTCTTAACGTATTCCCTGCCCTGGTCAAGTCATTATCCAAACTGGCATTGACTTTGGCCTCACCCCCGCTCCCTCCGACCCCCCTTCACTCCTAACAACCACGCCCCAGCTCCACATGCTCTTGTTACTCCTCTATATATCGACTGATATATATGTATATGTATTTTTTGGGCCCTCTCGTGTTTGTGTGTGTGTGTGTGTGTGTGTGTGTGTATGGGTTGTATGTGGACCAGTTTGACAGGTGTTTCATGAGGCTCAATTCTAAGCGACGTCTTCTGCTATCTCCCTCTCTATCTGCTTCACTCACCCTCTCTGTCTCTCTTTTAGTCTCTGTCTGTGATTCTGTTTCTGTTTATTTGTTTTGTTTATCTGCTGGTCGTGTGGCGTCGGCGTTTGAATGCAGGTTGTTCTACTCGTATTTTAAATACGCTCTGACATCAGAGCAGCATCACCAACATCAACATCTTTAACTTAGTCTCATCTCGTCGTCGTCGTCGTCGTCTTCTTCTTGTGCTGCTGCTGCTGCTGCAGAGGCTGCTTTAATTATAATTTATCTGCCTGCTGCCTCAACAACGACAACAAGAACGTCGACAGAAACTGAGACGAAGTTGGAAACAACAACAACAACAAAAACAACATCGTCGACGACATCGACGCAAACGTATCTCAAGTTTTTGACTTTTATCTGCTGCTGAATTGATGAGTATATAATAAGACTTTATTGGTCAAAGCCAAAAGCCAAAGCCAAAAAGCCGATAAAGTGTAGAAAGAAGAGAAAATACAAAAAAAAAAACAAATAACAAAAACCGCACGACAAGTGAAAAAAAATAAAGTCAAAATCAAACACTTTGCATACCCTGCAGCTGAAATGGGGTTACATGTCAAACCATGCTAAAAGAGTATCTGGCAGTCGTTGAAACTTTCGTGCCACATGTGCCACAAATTTATGCTATAAGCTGTCATGATAGCTGCGCTTCGGCATTCACCTTTGTTGTGGGTGTGCGTTGAGATTGTTGTTGCTGTTGCTGTTGCTAACTGGACAGGCGAAGAGAGGGACACACCTGGACAGACTGGACTGCGTGTCCTTTGTGGCGAGCGTGAGAAGCAACTGCAGTCCAGTCCAGTCGCAGATTGGAGCTGGAGTTGGAGTTGTTGCTTGTCAGTGTTGCTGTTGCCGTTGCTGTCTCCACCAACAGCTTGGCCCACGTTCTGCAATGCATTTTTGTTGTTGCTACAAATTCTACAAGCAAATTCAACAAAAACAAAAACAAACAAGAGCGAGTATGCCATGGAATTTAAAACTTCAGTTCAGTTGAGTTGAGGTGAGTCGGAATGGGAGTATGGGGCATGGTTATGCCCTGCTCTTGTTCTCCTTGTATTGTTGATATCTTTTTTTTTTGTATAAATTGTCAACGGAAATCAGTTTGCCACTCAACAGGCTTCCCTTTTCCTGTGTCCACCACACACACACACACATACAGAGACTGTTTCCCTGTCCGTGTCTCTATTGGGTTATTGGGGTGACGGACTTGACTTTGACTTCAAGTCGAGAGACTAAGTAAATACCTTCAGCAACAGTTAAAAAAAAAAAAAAAAAAAAACTGGGAATATAATGTTTAGCTTCTTGACTGCCGTTTGTTTAATTTTTTTCACTTTTTATCTCTCCTTTTCGTTTTTATTTTTTTGATTTATTTATGGCCAAGTTTAGGCACACGTGCCAGCATTTAAAAGTTGCTTTTTTGAAAAAATCGCCTCTTTCTTTCGACAATTAGCGCACAAAGGCAGCTAAAAAATATATATGAGGAGTGATAGAGACAGCCATCTGAAGCGAGACAGTGACAGAAATATGCATATAGACATAAACATAATAATAACCATAATTTGCATATTCATTTTTTATTTTTTTTTTGGCGCTCGTTTCCAATCATTTTTCTTGAGCCCATAAGTCACGACGAAAGTCTAACAAAATTTTACATTTTGTTCAGTTATCGGACAAATATAAGCGACATATATGTGTTATGTATGTGTAAATAGTTAAGTATATTGAAATATCATCTAAAAAGATATGTAGTATAAGAAAAACTGTAAAATAATCGCGCGACAAATTTATGATTAGTTTGGAGTTTCATTGTTTGGCGGAGGTGGTTGGGCAGCAAATCAAAAGAAAATATCGGTCGAGAAAGGGGGGTGGGTGGGGGGAACAACAAAATAATAGCTTAGTGACAGTTTCTCAGGTTTTGTTGGGTTTTAGGCGCGTCTAAAAGAAGAAGAAGAACAGCAACAACAACGACAACAATAAAGCGGCTTACACTTTGTTTACAGTGTTGCGTGGTATTTTACAGATTTCTGGTTGTTGTTCTCTTGCTGCGTCAATATTGATAATAAATAACAGCGGCCAGCGACAAACAACAACAAAAACAATAGCAGCATTAGATGACAACAACAACAACAATGGCAAGTTAACGACAACGTCAGCAGCGGTCACGTCTCAAGTGAAAATGGTTTTTAAGTGCCCCATTGCCTAGTGAAAATTAAACTGTCCCTGGGCACGTCATCGGCATCGTCATCTGCCGCCTGGACGCAGTTCAGCTGGGATCGAGAAGCGGCGACAACTTCTTTACGCTCCACTGTCTCACTCGCACCATATATGGCTATCTCCCTCTCTCTCTCTCTCTGTCTGTCGTTCACTCTTTGTGTTGCGTCTTCTTTGCAGCCTGGGCAACCCTTTTTTTTCGAGAGCCGCCGCCAAAAACCAAAAGTGTCAACTCTAATTGCCTTTTGCTTGGTTTGCCCGCCTCGAAACTCAAACAGAGATTTGGCCATGGACCACTCGACCAGCTGCCCACAACCTACCCCACTCCATCCCCCCTCCCCTCAACTCCTCAGCCTTAACTGTGGCTCGGCAAAGATCTTTTGGTCAGTCCCGCTGCCAGTCAAATATTTGCCTTGGCATTGCCTGCGCTTGCGCAAATACTAATAAAATTTCGGTTAATTTTTTTAAGTTAACACACACACACACACACACGCACACACATTTAGTTTTATTTATTTGCTTGGCATTTCTTTTTGTCTTCTCTTTTAAATATTTTTAGCTTTTTCTTGGCTGCTATTGTTGTTGGCGCGCACTTGACTGTAATGGATTTGTTGGCATGAAGATATTTAGTTGTCGTTGTTTTTGTTTTTTTTTTTTATTTTATTTAAGCTGAACATTTGCGCTTACTTAAAACACGGCTAACACAACAACAATAACAACAAGGCGCGTTTTTTTTTTTTTTTTGTTTTTGGAGGCGGCAAAGGAAAGTCAAATATGTCAACAACAATGAGAATTACATAAATTAAGCAGCTGCAGTGTTTTGTTAAGATACAAAACAAACAACAACAAAGACAAGATCAGGTTAATTATATTTCAAGGAGATGAAATTACGGGGATTTATGTACTTAATTAAGAGCGAGGAAGTGAGTCAAAAGTGGAGAAAAAATACAGATTGAGGGCGATTTCAATTAGCTTTTGGTTTGGCAAATTTCCAGCTTAATTTGATAGCATTCACTTCAAAGTAATTTATTTCTCAATCAATAAAATTGCCCGATATTATTGTTAGTATTCATATCTTAATCGTATAAGGAACATTAACATTTATTTCATTTTATTTTATTTTATTTTATATTTTTTAGAAGAAAATGATTGCCTACATTAACTATCAATATTTGAGAGAGGGAGCACGTTGCTCATACGCCGCGTTGCCCGAAAACTTGTTTAACATTTTGCCGCGAGCGCATAAACAAACATTACAATTAATTTTTATGCGACAGGCATTTGTGCTTATAAAATGCACTAAAATATTATGCATGGCAGTCAAAAAAATGAAAAAATGGAAAAAAA
Organism: Drosophila quadrilineata; assembly: GCA_018150725.1. Lineage (NCBI taxonomy): Eukaryota > Metazoa > Arthropoda > Insecta > Diptera > Drosophilidae > Drosophila > Drosophila quadrilineata. The sequence goes on from JAECWN010000323.1 coordinate 10,226,723, forward strand.
AATATTGAATAAAAATACCCGCAACAGCAACAACTTCAAATGCTGCCACAAAGATAAGCAACGGGCCTAAGAAAACCGCTTAACTTGCCACAGCAATAACAGAGATACCACTAAGAGTGAGACGGCAACACAAAGAGCGTTATATGATTGTGAAAAGGGGTGAGGGGGTTTGGTGAGGGGAGGTGGTGAGGGGAATGCTTAGAGCATTCAAATTGGCGACAGCCAAGCGCTAAGTGCAGACAGTTGCATGTGCTAAGCGACAATCAGACAGACAGACGGACAAACAGACAGACGGACGGACAGTCAGACAGATAGATAGACAAAGTGAGTGACCAACTGGGTGAACATTGCGGTAAGTTGCGTGTCGTGCAACAGGTTTGAATGTTGCTCTAATGAAGCGCCAGTTGCCGCCTGTCGCATGTCGCCTGCTGCCTGCCGCATTTGCCACACTTGCCATGCCACATGCAGATTATGAGTCAGTTATGTTATGGCCTTTATGCAACGCATTCTCCTGCCTCACACTTTAACAGCCACTTGTAAATTTTCAACTTGAATGGTTCCATACAACCACCCACCCACCCAACCACCCATGCACCCACCACCCAGTCTATGGAGTGGCACTTATCAAAGTGCGCTTATCAAATGAGACGCCTACACACCGCACTCAAACTCAATCGACATCTAAAATATTATTTATTAAGTATAAATTGTAAAATTTCATGAATTGCGCGCCATTGTGACGTAAATGGAAACCACTCCCCCCCCCCCTCTCTCTCTCTCTCTCTCTCTCTGTCGCCCCTCAAATACTCACTTGATAAGACCACTGACCAAATGCGATTGAGTTTCTGTTTCCAATTTATGCCTCGAATTGTTATTGTTTTTAGTTTTTGTTTGCCTATTTGTATGTTTTCATTCATTTTGTTTGGTGGGTGGCCACAATCACATAATCTTTTTAATATAATTTAAAAATAAGAAAACAATTTTATATATTTATATTATTTTTTTTTAGCTGTTTTTAATGTTCAGGCGAAGCGCGCACGAAATGCGCCGCATTATCAGCAATCTATGTAGCCCAATGACGTTAATTGAAACTACTTGAGATTAAAAAAATAAAATAAAAATAAGTGAACGAAAATAACAACAATGAATAGAAAAAATTGAAACAAATGCGGCGGGCGGCAAGTCGAAAACTCTACAAGTTGGAGGTTGTTCGCCAAATACAAATTTCATACAATATTCAAAAAAAATAAATAAAAAAAAACCCTGTGAATTTTTCAAACATGCTCTGGAGGTATTTATGATATATGTATATGGTTATCAGTAAGTATAGTATGTGTGTGCATGTGGTTTCCCATTAAGAAAACCAAAACAGCCCATGCATATTAAATAATCTAAACTATATAGTATACTTCAATTTATATGGCAATGATGATAACAGGCGACGCTTTTGACGTAGTAAGGCCCACACTTTGCTTATCAATGGCTGACAACAACAACAACAACAGCAACAAAAACAACAACAGCAGCAACCGCAGTTCACACTGACCGCCTGAGAACCTCTTACAGTCTTCACTTTGTTAGCGGTTAAATTAAACTTAAAATGATATTAAAAAAAAAAAAATACTTTTTTTTAACAATGATAATAATTGGAAACCCTTATTCAGACCACAAAATGATGTCCAAAATATGTGAAGTATAATGTCGTATATTTTCAAATTAAAATTATATTAAAAATTAAAAAAAAATAAATTTTGAATAATAATAATAATTTGCATGGAGAGTAAACAGCAAAGTAACTTTAATTCAGACTTGAGAATGTTGTTAAAAATATATGGATTTTAATAAAGATTAAAATTATTTAAAAATGAATAAAAATATATTTTACTAATGCTAATAAATTGCATAGAAAGAGCAGATCAAAGCAACCTAAATTGAGACTACGAAATGGCGTTGAAAAATATGGTTTATAAAATTTATACTATATGTTTATTATTTTTATTATATTAATAATAAAATGTATAGAAAGAGCAGAGCGAAGCAATCTTAATTTTACCTACAAAATGGCGTATAAACATGGTTGAAATTATATTAGACAAATCTCCCTAAAAATAAGAGAATTTGTTGAAAATTTGCCGTTGGCTGCTAATTGACGGATTGTGATCTGAATGTGAATCAGCGCACCGAATCGCATCGCAGTCCAAATCTCCTCCAGACCAGCGACATTTGGGGATTGAAGCTTTGCCCACACTCTAATGAAAAACAAAACGTTTATCAAATGTATGATAACAACCTACACCGCCACCGCCACCGCCACCGCCATAGCACACTCTGACAATCCGTATACGATCCGTATCCCCCACCGGAGTCTGAAATCAAATTCCCAATTCATATGGAGACCTATCAAATGTCTGCCGCCTTTCAAGGTGTTAAACTCTTCACAACTGTCGCAACTCGTGCTGCTCTTGGCCATCATCATCAACATCAACATCAACATCTTGGCCTTTTCTTTGTTTTATTGTTTAACGCATTCTAATTAGCAGCTTTAGTTATAGACATTGCCATGGATCATCGGATCGGATCGGATCGGAACGGAACGGAGTCGTCTCGGCTCCGAAACTGTCTTGTCTGAGAGTGTCCCGCTTTTTAACGCACACGTGATGATTAAATTTTAATTTCAACTCTTTCAAGTTGGGGTGTTCTCCATATAGACGTGTGTGTTTCTGTGGAGAGGTCTTGAACCTGACTCTTGAACTCCACAAAGCAAGCACAACTAATCCAAATCAAATGGCTTCTCCAAATCAATTCGTTTTCAATCGTTTAAAGTTAATTAACGCCACAGAATTTTTCTGTTTGTATTTTTTTTTTAACAATTTTTTTTTGTTCTTCTCTCGAACTGTTTTTTATTTCAACTAACACACATTCTTCAGTTTTTTTTTTTTTATATGTATATTCTCGCCAGTTTCTATTCGTTACGTTACACGCTTTTGTTTCTCTTTGTAAATTTATTTTATATATTTAAGTATTTTTTTTGTATTTGTTTCTTCTTCATTTTTGTGTATTGTGTGCATTTTATTTTGCCGAACGTCTCAATTTCAATGCGCGCTTTTGTTATTGCTCCCCTCCCTACCTCCCTACCTCCCTCCCTCCCTCTATAAGAGCTCTCTCACACTTTTTTCTCTTATTTTGTTTTATATATATTTAGTATTGTTTTTTTTTTATTTTTTGGTTGTCGTGTTGTCCCTTGTTTCATCGCATTAACATTGTTAATTTAAGGCTATGGCAGAAATAAATTAACCGATGAACCGAAACCACGAAAGTGGCACTTTAAGCGGTATAAATGCTTTGCAGATACCCTGTTAATGGCATAAGTTTAAGCTACGTTCAGAAGAGAGGAGTATCTGCAATTCGAGTTTGATTTGTTCAACTTAAATGCAAATGCCACAAATGCCAATGGAACGCACTGAGGGTGGCAACGTCTCCGACTTTTCCACCTCCTTCTCCTCCTCCAGCAACTGCAGTTTTTTACTCAGCTGGAAAATGGCGTCGGCTGCTTGTGGTGCGGGTGACGTCGTTCTGCACTCGCCACAGGCTGCTTTATATGCCACTCGCCAAGACTCGCCAGTCACTCACTGGCGTGTAGTGGAGTGGGGTGAGTCCGTTGCATAGTCCGAGAGTCCAGTTGTCCCACTGTCCAGGCAGACATCATTGTCGTCATTGTCTTATAAGGTGCGGTGCGTATAAAGCCAGACGTTGTCAGCGACAACGTCGACAACAGAGTATATCGAGTAGCGGGAGGAAGTAGAGAAGCTGCTGGTGGCGGTGCGGGTAGAGGCGGTGTGTGAGGGGGGGGCGCGACGAACAGAGAAAAAATCACTTGGTACATTGGAGCGACATATTGAGAAATGTGCAATAGCTTAATGCCCATTTATGGCCAGAACTTTTCATGGCAAGTTGCATTTATCGACGATCAGTTAAAACGAGCAATCGATCAAAAAATACACAAAAAAAAAGAGATATAGTAGATAGAAAATGAAGTAAAATATATAAATTGAGCACATTTTCGTATATTATTCATACGCCTTGTGGCACGCACTCATGCTAATTGGCAGGTGTGATGATGTGTTGTTGCCAAAATAATACGCAAAAACACGCATTGCAACAGCAACTGCAGCAACAGCAGCAGCAGCAGCATCTGCAGCAGAGCAACATGCTGCTTACACGGCAGCAACATGTCCTGCTGTTGCTGCTACTGTTGCTGTTGCCTTTAAATGGTATAAATTACCAATGAATGACATACAATTTAATTGCCCCGGGTCTAAGCAGCAACTTCTGCCGCATACAGAGCAGTGTCCATGTTGCAGTTGCACTTGCAGTTGGAGTTGCAGTTGGAGTTGCAATTGCAATTGTTGCTGGAATTAATTAATATTGCACTTTTGAAGCGCGTGCATACAAATTTGTCAAGTTTCGTTGGCCATTTTTATGCCCAAGGTGTAGACAATTGGCATAGTTCAGATTCGCACAGTGTCCAACTTTTGCTTTATTATGGCATTTGATGGCAATTAAAAGTCTTTCGCATTAATTGTGTCTGCAAAGGGATTGCTGCTGCTCATGTTGCTCACATGTTGCTGCTGCATGCCCGATTTTGATTTCTCTCAGTCTCAAACTCAGTCTTGATCAGAGTCTCAGTTCTCAATTCTCTATATTTGTAATTGTGTCTACATTTATTGTGCGTCAATTTGCTGGCCCACACAATGTTGTTGTCGATCACCAACTTGTTGTTGTTGTTGTTGTTGCTGCTGCTGCTGCTGCTGTTGTCAGACGATTGACGTCAAAGCAACTGCTGCTGCTGCTGCTGCTGCATCACTCGCCTCATCTTGGGGGCCTGTATTGATAGCAATGGCTATCGGACAATGGACAACATTTAGTAGGTTTATCAGTAAGTGATTCTAGGCATATTGGAGGCCACCTCATTGTGAGTTGTTGTAGGTGTTGCAAGCAACGAATTTCTTATGACATTATCTATCTGAAAACTACTATAACTTTTTTCCAACGATGTCTCACTAGCATTTATGGCCTGACTTTGACTCTTATATATACCAATATATATGTATATGTTATGTATATCAATTGGTCGAATGCTATCTGATATTGCTGTGCTGATTATCAGCAGTTTGCGGTTGCAGTTTGGCCGTAAACTGAGACTGCAGCAACTGCAATTGTCTTTTGTAATTAGATCTATAAATTTTTTGACACATTTCGAACATCCAAAAAGAACCCCAAAAACACTTTCTGCTGAGGCAACCAGCGACTGTCCGATGGCGCCTAAGCCTAAAAGACGTTGCCGTCGGCAAAATAAAGTTACTACGCCAAAAAAAACTCAAAAAATAATGATTTAAAAAAAATAAAGCTAAACTTTACTCATAACTGCGGAGTCCGAAATGAAACTCACCTCGTTTTGTTTAGGGCGCTTTGACAAGCATTATCCGAGCATTATCCAATAAAAGTATAATTGTTGCTGTTGTCGTTGTTTAGCACACCACACATTTAATAATAATAATAATAATAATAATATAATTATTATTATATTTTTCTTGATGATTTTTGTTGTTTAATTATTTCTCATGTATGTATACTTTAATTGCTAATATCATAAAAATATCACAAAATTTTTGCTTATGCGCTGTTTGCGTGTTTTTTTGTTTTGTTTTGTGTGTGTTTTAAACAATTGCAGATTATGCTTAATAATTTTATTAGTTTTGCAAATTGTTGTTGCTATTTGAAACTTGGCAAGCCTGATGCATTTGAATACACATACATATATGCATATTTCTTTTATTTTCCGTATAATTTATAACTCTTTAAGACACTTCAATTGCGACTTTATGCACTTCTTTCCAACTTTTATATAATTCTTATTTCATTTGCTTTGGACTTGATTAATTTATGTTTGCTTTGTTGTAGATTATATTATTGTGTTTAATTATAAATATTTAAAAATTTGGCAAGTTTAGTTGAGTGTATGTGTGTGTATGTGAGAGAGAGATAGATAGCAAAATTGGTTAAATTGTTGTTGTAGTTGTTGTGAATTGTTGCTAGGTACAATTAAGTTTAGAGTTGAGTTGAGTTTGAGTTTGAGTTTTAACTTTAGTTGAATGACTACGAAAAAATGAATCTTTTTAGATTTTGCGACGTGCGAGAAGCGTAATTGTTGTTGTTGTTGTTTATTTATACGAATTTGTTTAAAATTATTCTTTTTGCTTCGGTTTAATAACAGACGCGTGTTAACGTTTAACGGTTGTTGCTGTTGTTTCGATTGTTGTTGTTGTTGTCGTTGTTGCTGTTGCACGCGCGTTTCTTACACACTTCTTAACCGTGTTAACAACCGTCTCTTGTTGTCGCCGCGTCAACGTGCAAATAACAAATAACGAAAACGTACGAAAAAATTTTCACTGCAACGCAAAGAGATTTTCCCGTCGTCGCGTCGTCGTCGTCGTCGTCGCAGTCGTCGGCATCGTCGTCGTCGTCGTCGTCGTCGTCGCTGACTTCGGCTGCACCACCAACAAGCAAAGAGAGAGCGAGTGCGTCTGTGTGACTGTCTTACTGAGCTCGTGCTTGTATATGTGCGAGAGTGTGTGTGGCAATAACAGAGAGGGTGGCAAGAAAGCAACTACAATTGCACGCACGATTTGGCCAACCGAAATAAGATTTATGGTATCTTGTAGTCGGGCTTGAAACTCTATAGTTTCAGTTTGAGCTACAACTTCGACGCGATTCTTCGATTCGAAAATAATTTGAGTAAAAAACGCGTGCGGGTTCCGAAATGTTGAACCTGAACCGACACTGCCCAGCAAGATACTGGCTCAGCCAGCGGCCTTTCTAAGTAGAATAGGCTGACGACGACGCCGACGACGACGCAGCCAAGCAGCTGCTGCTGCTGCTGTTGCTGCCGACGCCACACACCAACACCAACACTAACAGCAACGCTGGCAGCAACACCAACGCAAACGCTGTGTGTTTGTGTGTGTATGTTGGCGTCTCATTCGCCGGATAAACACGACTGAGAGTGCACGAGAGCGATAACGTACCAGTAGGTAAAATAAAGAGAGAGAGAGAGAGAGAAGGAGAGACTGAGAGCAGAAGCCAGTGGGAGAGCGCGAGACCGCAGCACGTGCAAAACAACATAAAAGCTGCTTGCTGATTTTTGTCGCAGTTTTGTTGCATTTTTATCTCTTCACTTCGCTGTTTGTCAGCTGATGTTGTTGTTACTCTCATTGTTGTTGTGGTGTTGGCGTATGTTTGCTGCAATTGCCGAGTTGCTTTTGGGGCAGCAGCTGCTGCTGCTGCTGCTGCGCTTGTCGTTGGTGTTGCCCCCACGCCAGTCGCCGTCGTGATTGTAGTTGTTGTTTATGGCTGCGTGGGTTTCTAATTGCTCAAACTTTATACCAATGAGGGGACTTCGTTGCATTTTCGCTTTTGCGAAAGCGAGCTCCGAATAGGCGCCTCCCACTTTTCCATTGTTGTTGCTGCTGCCGCTCGCTCGGCTCTTTGGCGTGCTAGTTTGTTAAGCGCTGAACATGGATTGGATTTGAAAGCTAGAGTGTAGGTGGTGGGAGGTTGCAAGCCGCAACTCTATATACTGTTAGTGCAGCCAACCAAAAGTTGATATATAGTATAATAATAGAAAACTATATATACTAAATTAATCCAAATGTGGCAGGAGAAGGTAGAGAAACTAAACACATTTTTGTTAACTCATTCTTAAATATGATTATTAAATTCAAGAAATTTAAAATTATATATGTATTATTTCAAAGTAAAAGTGCTATTCAGCTGGCATTTAAAGTCATTTCAATATAAATTTTATGCTCTATTTATTTATTAAATATTCAATGAACCAACTTAAATATTTTACGGGCTTTCTTATGCTATTTATCTACTTGATTTATTAAAGCTCTATAATGTTGCCAATCCGTAATATTTCATTGTGAGAAATCTCAAATCATTGCCGGATAAAATGCAAACGGATAAAAAACTGTCTACGCTCCCACAAACAGCACATAATACTCTCAGAGAGAGAGGGCGCTCTCTCACGCACACATGCACACCAACAGCCGCTGCTCTCTCTCTGTCTGTCTCCCTCACACAAACCAAATGCCGGCAAACAACTTCAACGGGCAGCAGACGAACGAACGCCGAATGCCTGAACTTGAAATGCCGATGCAGCGCAAACTGAGAGTTGAGTTGAGAGTTGAGCGCGTGCTCTCACTCACCTACGGCTATGTGTGTGTATGGGAGCGTATGTGAGTTAACGACGCAGCTGCCGATGCTATGCTTAAGTGAGTATGTGAGTGTACGTGTGTGTGTGTTGGTACTTGACTGTGTACGAGTGTGCGTGTGTGTGCGGTGTGTTTACAAAACAAAGACCAAAATGAAACAGAGACGAGCCAAAAGCATGCCAAGCGCTCATACACTCTCACTCACACTCGTATACGAGCTGGCCGAGTTTTGTGAATGAACGAATAGTAGCACACCAATACAAGGGCATGCACACACACACACAAGCTCACGCGTATACTAATGCATCGTGTGCGCTAGTGTGCGTGAATTGTGGGCAGGGAAAATAAACGAAACGCAAAAACGCGTTTACGCGATTCGTACAAAAATTTGTGTTCGTGTTGAACAACAACAGCAGCCCGTTTGTAGGTGTAGCTATGCAGATAGATATCTCGCTGTTTTCCTCTGTTTATGTGTGTGTGTGTGTGTGTGAATGAGCTTATACATGTGTATGTGTGTGAGTGTGTGTGTTGCTGCTGCTCTGGTGTTGGTTGCTGGTTGATTGGTGTGAAACAACTACAACAATAACTTATTGAAATGAGACGACAACGACTTCGACCACGACGACGGCGACGGCGACGACGACGGCGACGACGACAACGACGACGAGGTCTGAAAAATAAAACAACAACAAATAAAAACCAAAATGGTGTAGGCCCCAGTTTTGGCCCCAAGCAGCAACAACTGTCAGCCAATTCGCGACGAATATGCTGATAGTATTCGTAACTAACGCCTTCGACTGTCTGCAAAGGCAATCAGCCAATCAACCAACACATCAGGGACAACAGCAGCAGAAACAGCAGCGTTGGCGGTGGCGCTGCAACTAAAACTGAAACTGAAACTGAGACTCAAGTTGAAGCTGTTGCTGATTTGTTGATGAAGTTGTCGCCGTTGTTGTACAGATTCGTATCGAGAGCTGCTTGTTTTATGCAAATATCATTTCGTGGCTGCTTTAAGTACATTTTAATGTCGTAATGGCCTACGCCAAATCTGATGACGATACCCATATCAATACCAATCCGATCGAATCCGATGCGATGCGAAATCTACGACAATCCAAGCATTAACACCCCGGGGACTCTTCGTCGCGCTGTCAAATTGAAATGAAAGAGCAAAAAAAAAAATATATGTATATATAAAGAAAACGAAAAATAATATAAAACTTTATTTCGGCATCTTTTTGCGCAGCTGCATTGAAATTTACTTGAAATCCAACTGAAAATGCCTTCACAAAGATTCTGAAAAATCTTCCCACGGTTGGGCAAGTCATCACCCTCTCCGTGTTGCTTCTTTGGCATTGTTGTTGACGTTGTTAGGACCACCACCACCAACACCACCACCCGAGTGCAACCCACCACCGCGACGACGATCCTGTCGCTCCTGTCGCAGTCGTGTCGTGCCGAGCAACCCCCTAACTTTTGGCGGGAAACAACAATCTTTGAAATCACAGTTAACGTCTTTCAGAACCAAAAATATATGTATATAAAAAAAACTTTACTCTCCAAACTCGTAACAAAAGGACAGCCGCCCGCGGCCCGCCCGTCATGATGTTCCTTGCAGCGGATTCCGGGACCGCAGGCAGCAACCAACCCAATACGGCCCATCCCAAGGAGCCACCCCTGAATAGCTTTACCTGAGCACCGCTGCGCATCTCATGCTGCTCCTTTTTTCCTTAAATTTAATGATGCTCATTCTTTAGACTACCATCTATTCCCGTGGGCAATGACGCGGTACGCGGCGGGAGGGCGTCGATAAACTGCGTTGCATTTTGACTTTCTCAATGAAGAAGAATTAAAAGAAGCTAAAGCCCAAGTTAAAGCCAAAGGCCTCGACTTAGAGGCCACCGCAAAAAAATACTCAATTAAAAACGCCAACATTTGCCGCCAATGTTAACCACAATTTGGCGCATTGATTTGCATTGATGCAACAATAACACTCGACTCCAAGTCACAGTCTAGGACGGAGTCAGTCTACGGATCAGAGCGAAACCCCAAGTGCAATAACCATAAAAGCAAATGGCATTGTAGCACCTAGATGACGCCAACGTCTCGATTGCTGTGATTGCAGCGTCAAGAGATTTGCGCCATTGCCGCATTTCACGCAATTCCCCCAGCCTGGGGGTCAACAGCAATACGATGACAATACCATATAACCCCAACTCCTCAGCTGCCAGCTACCAACTCTCAGTTCCAGTCTCTGACTAGTCGTTGTAGTTGCCGCCTTTTATGCGCCAATTAAAAAAAAATACAAAAATACAAAAAGAAAAATCTAATTTGCATGCGCATGCGGCACATTCAAATACAGTATCAGGTTCAGCGTTGGATTCTCACGGATAACCAGGGAGACATGCTTAGGAGTAGTGTTCGTATAGCGGGGACTGCTGACATACAGTATCTAGATGGAAACACGTGTGGCTTATGATTTATCATAGGCAGCTGCTGACTCACAAATCGCACATCAACATGCAACAACAGTAACAACAATGGCAACAATTAATTGCAACTCCACTCACAACAGTTAGTTGTGTTAATATGAATCTGAATGAGTTTTCCTTTGAGTTGGAATGAGTATATAATATTTTATGACAGCCAATTAATAATCAATTGCAATTATTCAGATTATCTACTAATTTTTACAAGTATCGTGCATCTCTGGCTATCATAAAATACCGTAAACACATCTTTTAGCATTTGGCCAGAGATCATCATTTTATTATTGCATACAAATTTTTCAAATCCAATAAACATTCTATGCGTATAGCGTCATTATCATTAAATGTCAATAGAAAATCCTATTGAGCAGCAAGTTCGTTGCCTAAGTCATTCGTTTTGGACGCTGCCAATGCAGCTGATGCTGCTGATGCTGCTGTTGCTGCCAACGCCAATGCATAATTTATGCTCAATGCTTACAGATGCCAGACATTAAAGCAGCTTAATTTTGTTGTACAACACGCATTAACCTCTTAGACGCCTAACAACTCCCACAAAGCAGACAACAACTTGGTAAATGTTATTCCCAAACATGGCCCTCAACATTCTCTGCCGCAACTGCGATGCTGTTGCCTTTTGCTAGTTTGGCATAAAATTAACTGTTCATTCAAATAAAAAAAAAAAGTATTTATATATATATACTATCTGGCCCGTCGCTCAGTCTGCCTTCACTCATCCCCAAATAAGAAGAAGCTGGCAGCGAAAGGGAGTGAGGAGGCTAAAAAGATAGAAAAAAATGAACTGAGCTTAAACTCATAAACGATTAACATACAAAACACACACGACGGCCCAATCGCTTGAAAACTGAAGCATTTCAATATATATGTATAAGCCGTATAATAAAATATAACAATCATGCGATAAAAAACATACACTCAGCGAAAGAGAAAGAGAGAGGGGGAGAGATATGCCTGCCCATTCACCTGTAAAAGTGTGGGAAAGCATATATAACGAAAATCAAAAAGCCGAGAAACCATCGAGATCTCCAAATGGTCAAGCAGCAAAAGCTTAGTCTAACAACAACAACAACAACAACAACTAAAAATCAATAGAAATCAAAGTGGAAGGTAAAGTTGCAGCAGCAGTTGGAGTTCGGAGTCTAAGCCGAAACCGCGCCAAAAGAAAACGTTGAAAATTCAAATTAGCCCAAGACTCGTAAATAAAAGATATTATAGCCAATCGAGCAATAAAACCAGTTAATCTCTAAATATGCCGGGCACTGAGGAAGCCGGGACGCGACAACGTCCAGCAACTCCATCAGCACCACAATCATCATCAGTTCCAACTACAGATCCAGCCTCATCAGCAATGGGCTACCATCGGCCTATATCTGCGAGTATATATATATATATATTATTTTTTTACGACAACCTGCTAGGAAACAACAAATCAGTTGGCCCAGTCATGGAGCGTATTTCGGTTAGTATTGCCAAGCTCAACAACACTGACAAACTGGCAAACTAACCAACTTCATCACCATCACCATCAGCATCATTTCTCCTCATCGTTTCCATTTCCATTTCCCAGGGCGGGTGTAAGTTTTGCCTGAAAGCAATCAAATCAATTTTATGCGCTCAACAGCCGCAGTTGATGCAGTTTTATGGTATTTCTAATAGTCTAACAACGACAAGCAGCTGAGAGGAGACTGGACTTGGACTTGGACTTGGTCATGAACGTGGACGTGGACGTGGCCTGACTCCATTCATTCACTTGGCCCATTCATGGGGCGTAGACCACAGACCGGAAGCGGCATACAGCTGCGTGGGCATTCCAACAACGAAGTGGAGAAGCCCGGAGAGGGGAAGAGTGGGTTGTGGATAACTTAGGGGGAGTGAGGTCGGGAACGATTACCAACGCTTAAAGCTAAGCCACAAACGCATTCAGTTATTAAGCCATTTAAGCGACGTGAGAAAACGCTCAGCATTCAATTGGCCCACAAGTATTGGGATTGGTATTGGTATTGGTAATGGTTTAGAGTACAGAGAGCGGATGTTGTAACTTAGATTAAAAAAGAAAAATAAATGATGATAATAAAAAGTAGGGAAAACAAGTTAGAACGCTGCTATTAGACACCCGACTTACAAATATCCCATACAATCACTACAATCAAAACTGCAAAAGGTTTTCCAAGAGCCCCTAATATAAAGAGTAAAATAGCTCTTCTCAGGGCGTCCTAATTTCATTCGGCCATAACTTTGTCAAATGTCAACCGATTTTCAAGATTGATGGAAATTTGTTAAATTTTTGCCATTTAAACCAAAACTGCATTCAAAGATTGTTCAAATTAAGACCTTCATTTTCGGACCCCACCACAAGCCCAGATCTGAATGAAAAATCACTTATTGGGGCTTTGAAAACTTTGATCGGCCATAACTTTGGCAGTTCTCAACCGATTTTCAAGTTTGATGGCAATTTATTCAAGATTTGACAGTCAAAACAAAACTGCATTCAAAGATTGTTCAAATTAAGACCTTCATTTTCGGACCCCTTCATAAACCCAAATCTGTATGAAAAAATCGCTTATTAGGGCTTTCAAAATTTTGATTGGCCATAACTTTTCCAATTCTCAACCGATTTTCAAGTTTGATGGCAATTTTTTCAAGATTTGACATTCAAAACAAAACTGCTTTCAAAGATTGTTCAAATTAAGACCTTCATTTTCGGACCCCACCACAAGCCCAGATCTGAATGAAAAATCACTTATTGGGGCTTTGAAAACTTTGATCGGCCATAACTTTGGCAGTTCTCAACCGATTTTCAAGTTTGATGGCAATTTTTTCAAGTTTTGACATTCAAAACAAAACTGCATTCAAAGATTGTTCAAATTTAGACCTTCATTTTCGGACCCCTCCACAAGCCCAGATCTGTATGAAAAAATCACCTATTGGGGCTTTCAAAACTTTGATCGGCCATAACTTTTCCAATTCTCAACCGATTTTCAAGTTTGATGGCAATTTTTTCAAGTTTTGACATTCAAAACAAAACTGCATTCAAAGATTGTTCAAATTTAGACCTTCATTTTCGGACCCCTCCACAAGCCCAGATCTGTATGAAAAAATCACCTATTGGGGCTTTCAAAACTTTGATCGGCCATAACTTTTCCAATTCTCAACCGATTTTCCAGTTTGTTGGCAATTTTTTCAAGTTTTGACATTCAAAACAAAACTGCATTCAAAGATTGTTCAAATTTAGACCTTCATTTTCGGACCCCTCCACAAGCCCCAATCTGTATGAAAAAATCACTTATTAGGGCTTTCAAAACTTTGATCGGCCATAACTTTTCTAATTCTCAACCGATTTTCAAGTTTGATGGCAATTTTTTCAAGTTTTGACATTCAAAACAAAACTACTTTCAAAGATTGTTCAAATTAAGACCTTCATTTTCGGACCCCTTCACAAGCCCTGATCTGTATGAAAAAATCACCTATTGGGGCTTTCAAAACTTTGATCGGCTATAACTTTTCCAATTTTCAACCGATTTTCCAGTTTGATGGCAATTTTTTCAAGTTTTGACATTCAAAACAAAACTGCTTTCAAAGATTGTTCAAATTTAGACCTTCATTTTCGGACCCCTCCACAAGCCCAGATCTGTATGAAAAAATCGCTTATTAGGGCTTTCAAAACTTTGATCGGCCATAACTTTTCCAATTCTCAACCGATTTTCAAGTTTGATGGCAATTTTTTCAAGATTTGACAGTCAAAACAAAACTGCATTCAAAGATTGTTCAAATTAAGACCTTCATTTTCGGACCCCTCCACAAGCCCTGATCTGTATGAAAAAATTGCTTATTAGGGCTTTGAAAACTTTGATCGGCCATAACTTTGGCAGTTCTCAACCGATTTTCAAGTTTGATGGCAATTTGGAAAAGTTTTGACATTCAAAGCAAAACTGCATTCAAAGATTGTTCAAATTAAGACATTCATTTTCGGACCCCTTCACAAGCCCTGATCTGTATGAAAAAATCACCTATTGGGGCTTTCAAAACTTTGATCGGCTATAACTTTTCCAATTTTCAACCGATTTTCCAGTTTGATGGCAATTTTTTCAAGTTTTGACATTCAAAACAAAACTGCTTTCAAAGATTGTTCAAATTTAGACCTTCATTTTCGGACCCCTCCACAAGCCCTGATCTGTATGAAAAAATCGCTTATTAGGGCTTTCAAAACTTTGATCGGCCATAACTTTTCCAAATCTCAACCGATTTTCAAGTTTGATGGCAATTTTTTCAAGATTTGACAGTCAAAACAAAACTGCATTCAAAGATTGTTCAAATTATGACCTTCATTTTCGGACCCCTCCACAAGCCCTGATCTGTATGAAAAAATTGCTTATTAGGGCTTTGAAAACTTTGATCGGCCATAACTTTGGCAGTTCTCAACCGATTTTCAAGTTTGATGGCAATTTTTTCAAGTTTTGACATTCAAAACAAAACTGCTTTCAAAGATTGTTCAAATTAAGACCTTCATTTTCGGACCCCTTCACAAGCCCTGATCTGTATGAAAAAATCACCTATTGGGGCTTTCAAAACTTTGATCGGCTATAACTTTTCCAATTTTCAACCGATTTTCCAGTTTGATGGCAATTTTTTCAAGTTTTGACATTCAAAACAAAACTGCTTTCAAAGATTGTTCAAATTTAGACCTTCATTTTCGGACCCCTCCACAAGCCCAGATCTGTATGGAAAAAATCGCTTATTAGGGCTTTCAAAACTTTGATCGGCCATAACTTTTCCAAATCTCAACCGATTTTCAAGTTTGATGGCAATTTTTTCAAGATTTGACATTCAAAACAAAACTGCATTCAAAGATTGTTCAAATTATGACCTTCATTTTCGGACCCCTCCACAAGCCCTGATCTGTATGAAAAAATTGCTTATTAGGGCTTTGAAAACTTTGATCGGCAATAACTTTGGCAGTTCTCAATCGATTTTCAAGTTTGATGGCAATTTTTTCAAGTTTTGACATTCAAAACAAAACTGCATTCAAAGATTGTTTAAATTAAGACATTCATTTTCGGACCCCTTCACAAGCCCCAATCTGTATGAAAAAATCACCTATTGGGGCTTTCAAAACTTTGATCGGCCATAACTTTTCCAATTCTCAACCGATTTTCCAGTTTGATGGCAATTTTTTCAAGTTTTGACATTCAAATCAAAACTGCATTCAAAGATTGTTCAAATTTAGACCTTGATTTTCGGACCCCTCCACAAGGCCCAATCTGTATGAAAAAATCGCTTATTACGGCTTTTAAAAACTTTGATCGGCCATAACTTTTCCAATTCTCAACCGATTTTCAAGTTTGATGGCAATTTTATCAAGATTTGACAGTCAAAACAAAACTGCATTCAAAGATTGTTCAAATTAAGACATTCATTTTCGGACCCCTCCACAAGCCCCAATCTGTATGAAAAAATCGCTTATTAGGGCTTTGAAAACTTTGATCGGCCATAACTTTTCCAATTCTCAACCGATTTTCAAGTTTGATGGCAATTTTATCAAGATTTGACATTCAAAACAAAACTGCATTCAAAGATTGTTCAAATTAAGACCTGCATTTTAGAACCCCTCCACAAGCCCCAATCTGTATGAAAAAATCGCTTATTATGGCTTTTAAAACTATTATCGGCTATAACTTTCCACAAGCCCTGAACTGTGGAGAAAGAACGGCTATTTAGCTCATATCAAAGTTCCATTGGCCATAACTTTGTCAAATCTCAACCGATTTTAAAAATTGATCCCAGTTTTTTTAAGTATGGCATTTAAAGCAAAACTGCATTCAAAAATTAATCTATCTTATTCGTACCCATTTACAATAGGTACATAATCTTCACTCAGTAGTCTAGAAAGACACTCGTGACGCACAAAACCACAATGTTTCATACCTCTGGTAGGAGGTAACATATAAAAATTGCAAACGATGGGGAGATCAAGAAGATGATGATGATGAAGGCAGTCAGCGATCGCATGCGGAAATTATTTATTAAACACTTTAGACCAATCAAAACTAGCTGCCTACACAGCTTCATCAGCAGCTGTTGGGGCTCCATAGCTCACACAGGTGGAGAGCTTGAAGCTAAAACACATTTCTTTAATGGCTACAACTAAACAGCTAACAACAAATTCAATTAATTCGCCAAACACCAGTGGCTTGACTAACAAAAACAACGATGTCATTAAATAGTCGCATACCCTGTAATCATTGACTGCGAGTGGAAGTGGGGTATGCCAGGTTATGGGCAACAAAACAAATTGCTATTAAATTTAGTCAGTTTAGATTTTAGGCTGGGTATCTGGGCGTTGATCAGCCCCCAAACTGAACTTCAAGTTTAATGCGAAACTTTGCTGGTGGCCTTCGTTCACTTGACCAAGTGCTGTTTAGTTCTTCTCTTTCCCTTTGCCTCATTTTTTCTTGGCAGATCTTTCATTAAGACAAAAAAGTTTAGTGAATGAAATAAAGTTGAAGTTAGACTCCCCGCCAGTCCCTCTCTCCTCACGCCACTCAACTCGTAGTCCATTCACGCAGTCAACGCTGTAGGTAAATCATTTGAAATTTGTCTTCCCCGAGAGATCTTTGGCGAGATTCGAGGCGTGCGCATGATTTAAGTAAGTTGATGTTTTCGGTAGTGAACCATCTACAGCCACTGCTGTGGGGGATTCGTGTTGCTGCTGGAGAGGAAGTGCAAAGTGCTCCGATATGATCTTAACTCCGACACAAAAAACAAATAAAGAGAAACAAATGGAATTAATTGCCAACGGGCGGCAGGGACAGCTACTCTACGACAAATAGGTTAACAAGTTGGGGGCAGTGTTATGCCGAATTCGGAACGTAAAGATAGCAGCTGCTTCTATGGAAATCGAGTTACCACAAAAATAAAAAAAAAAAACAAAAAACTAATAGTTACCGACTCTTCGCTTTTGATCCACTTCCGTTAAATCTGTCAAAACACTAACGATATTCGGGTTTTGCTTTCTAGAAATTTACGTCGACTCGTCGTAAGTATTGATAAAAGTAGAAAGGTTTCTGATACTATACTATTTCATTAATGCTTCTAAATATTTTATTATTCTTTTGATTATGGCTGGGTCTATCCCACGGCATTATGTTAATGCTGCCAACTGGAGCTATATGCTTTTTGTGTGGACTGCCAAGGATTCATTACTGCCAGAGTTGTCAAAGCTCATCAAATTGCGGCTAGCAGCTGTTTGGTAGCCACCCTTTTCTTTTCAAAGCTTTCCCACATGCGCATTAAAACCTTTTTCCTGCCAAGCGAAAGTCTTTTCAGTTGCCAACCAAAAAAATTAAAAAAAAAAAAATAAATAAATAAAATAAAACCTGAAGATGTGGTAGGTCCCAGGCCAACTGTTTGAACTGCGCACCAATTGCTTAATTTTTAATTTCCATGCGCAGCTGCGATATCTTTTAAGGCGCAGTGAAGTGGCTCGTTACCGTGGTCTTGGAAGGATCGGTTCGTCTTTATTGTCAGGGCCACGGCAAAAGGAGCAGCCGGTCTATCCTGATCACGGGGTGGCGGTGGCGGCAGGCGGCTGCCTAGGATTACACACTCAATGCGCAAAAGAATCCGGAAAAGATAACTGAATGAACAAAAAAGGGGTGGTGGATAACAGACGCTCTAACCCAACCCAACCCAACCCAGCCCAGCCCAGATCAGCTCAGCCCAACCCCTACCCTTAACTGCTATCTGAAGAAGGTACAAACTCGTTTTCCCTAAATGGACAGGCAAACCAAAGGCAGCTGCCAAAGGCTTTCTTATTTTTATATACATATACATATATATTTTTCTTTAAATTCTGTTCTTTTTAGTTTTATTTCTTAAGCAAGCTGAGCGTGACACATTGATAAATATGACTGAATTTATAGTCACATTTTGAGTATTGCACAATAAAATTACCGTGGCACATAAATTATGAGTGGATGTCGGAGGAGCACATAGACATATAGGCATGGCAGCAAAACCACCCGCCACTGGCTCCGCTCGAGAGTTGGACCTGGACAGGCTTCGACCTGAACTCGCTCGCAGTGCAACTCCATTTGCCTCGTGTATATTTATGTCATTAAATTTAAGCATTTTCGTTTAGGCCACTCAGCTGGCAACCCTGTGATTAACTTGGCTGCTGTGGTTGCTGTTGCTGCTGCTGCTGGTGCTGGTGCCTCTTGGCCAATTGCATGTCCGGCTAATAGTTGGGACTCCGTCTCCAACTCTCAGGCCCATAAGAACTTCATATGAAATTATAAGCGCTTTAGTTTTATTGTGCGTTGTTGTTATTGTTGTTGTTGGGGCGATTGCGGCGGTGGTGGTGGTGGTTGCCACAGCAGTGATAAATGTTTCCTATGCTATGGTATTTCACCCGCGGCATCAACACAAAAAACGCCAGTAACAAAAATTCATACAAATGCAAATTTAATTGTAGTCGCAGTGGCATCCACAAACAGACTCCAACTTCAACTCTGAATCCGAATCCGCATCCGAGTCCGTATCCAACTTCAACTCCGACTCCTTGTCCACATCAAGCTTAGCTACATTCGCTCAAAATGAATGCTTTCAACATGGCACGCAATTTAAGTGGGCGTGCCCAGGGGCATAGCGACAGTAACAAAACAAAAACAAAAACAAAATTAAAAAACAAAACACAAACAAAATGTACCAATTCGTTTGAATTTCTTTAAATGTTTTGCTTTGTTTTGTTTTGCTTTTTTTATATATTTTTTGCTTTCTGTTTTTTAACTTGTTGAAATGATAAAAATTTCTTATGGATTTCTGCTTAACTAACGGTAGCTACTCTATACGGCTAACGGTTCTCGAACACTCTTACCAACGTTTTTCAGCGTCTGGCCAAAAATGTTGCCAGTGGGCAAAAGCAGCTCACGCAATGCGTCGGGTCGCGTTGGCGTCGCCCATATGTCATTGTGTGTTTGGTTGCCACTTGGTGTGGCAATTGCGCCAAGACACTTGCCACGGCCAATCAATTGCCATAATAGTTGCAACGCCAGCTAATTGCACTTAGTGTAATTGCTGCCACAGATGTGGATGCTACAATTCTGACACCTTCCGTGTGCATGCAACCGCAACAGGATCAGCAGCGGAAGCAGCAGCAGCGGCAGCGGCAGCAGCTCGATTTCATTATCCTTAAAACACGGCAAGGATAACTCGAGTATGTGTGAGAAGGTGTGACTCTCTCAGCTGTTTATGCCACACACTGTCTCCCTCTCTTTCACTTTGATTTTTCTCTCTTAATTGCAACTGCAACTGTGCGTGCTGCAGCGCGCCAAAAGTCTTAAGGAACAGCTGGCATTGCCACTGCCACCTCCCGTTGCAGGGCTGCCGTTGCTGCTTCTTGTTGATGCCACAACACAAAGGCGAAGCCGCCGTTGCAATATGTTTGTTTAGAGGTCAATAATCTCTGCCGAGGGTGGCTCACAATTAGGGGCATGTTTGCGAAAATGCAGTCACTGCAATCACTGAGGCATATTTGAAGAGGTCCTTGTCAACTTGCCTCAGGCAGCCCTTGCAGTGATTGATAGCATAAAAACTTATCCTAAATTTATTTTAGGTAAAAAACCAAGACTGAAAACATTATTTCACTAGAATAATTTTATAAAATATTTATTAAAACCCCGTTTTGTGTTAAAATATTGCATCCCGAAAATTGTATATTATTTATTTATATTCAATCTGATTTTTGTACCAAATAAAGCTAGATTCTCTAGTCAAACAATCATCATCTTCAGTATTGAAAAACTTCACTTAACTTGAACTCTCGACATGCTTCAGTTTGTGCTGATAGCATCATCTTTGGCAGCTTCTGTCTAATCCCCCACTCCATGCCCCATTGCTGCCAGTAGTCGCAGCAAAATGTCATTAGTGTGGCATACAAATACGCAACATTCATACAATGTGGCATGCGGGTGTTTTCTTTGCAGCAGCAGCAGCAGCAGCAACAACAACAAATCTAGGCAGAAATCTCGCCAAAGATGCTGATGTCGATGCTGGGCAAAGGTAAAGATGTTGTAGGTACTATAGGTTGGTAGGTAGGTAGCAGAAATTAGATGTTATTGTATAAGTGGAAGGGAAACACACCGGGCCGTAGATAATAACAATAATAATGATAATGCACAACGGAACGCGCGCCAAGCAAAAAAAAAAGAGAAGAGAAGCAACCATTGAGGAACAGCTGAGAACGGCAACAACCTCAACCTCATCCTCAACAGAAACAGAAGCAGCGGCAGCAGAAGTCGAGGAAAGCAACTTAGGGTGAGGGATAGGAACTGAAAAGGAATGCAGAGATCGTCTTACAGCAGGGATTTCAGTTTCAGCCTCAGGTGCGAGGGTGTTCACTTTTTTGTCATGCAACAGCAGCAGCAACTTCTGCTCCCTTGTCTGCTGCACTGCCAGCAGCCAACAATTTGTAGCACGTGGCCTATTTGGCCATTGTGCGAGCGGGGCAAAGATTTTGGCGCCTTTTTTGGGCAGACGTTGGCCATAAGGAGAACGCGTTGGCGACGTGATTGCGGGTGCCTCAATTATCTAACCGTATGATGCATGTGAGGAGAAGAGAGCAGGAAGCAACGAGTTAAGTGAGTATCTGATTACAAAACTGTGATACTTACCCTCGACATGCATATATTGTTGCATGTGGCAATATTGTATGTTGGTGGCATGTTGGTCATTCAACACCCACGCACTTGCGGATGCAGGAAATGTTACTGCTGCGGGGCTTCCATAAAGTACAATGTCAGGAACTATACGATAAGGTGGATATGTGATCTGCATAAAGCCTTGCAATTACTTGACAGCAGCAACACGAGCAGCAGCAACACGAGCAACCCCAGCAGCAGTAGCAACATCAGCAGCAGCAACGGCAACAGCAACTATGGCCTATTGCCAAAGACGGTTATAATTGGCCCAAGGCAGCAACAATTTATCAACGGCGATTGCCATTTCTGTTGACAACTAACACACTATACGAATCTCATAGCCATTCCAGACTACGATCAAACTCCGAATCAGATTTGCTGCAACAGGAGGCAAGGCACAAGTGGCAGCTGCGCATACAAAGTTGGCGTGAAGCGTGTTGATTTCGCACTTTACAGCTTGTAAATGCAGCCAGCAATGGTAAACTGCAGCAGCAGCAACAGCAACAACAACTCTTGATGCCAACTATGAAATTATTTTATTTAATAACCAACAACATACCACATGTGAAAATGGTCAACAACAATTGCTGCCTCGACTGTTGTTGGCCAAAACGCGCTAATTGCGCACGAAAACCTCCTCAGAATTTATTACATTTCAATTATGTATATGGGCAAATGTTGGCACAACCAATTGGCATCGCATAAATCTTAACGAGCGCACTCCACACACACACACACACTCGCACACACACAGACACTCCTGAGAATGTGGAGTCATCATCAGCATCCACATCAACATCAAGTGGCTGTCAAATTAGCCAGAAACTCAGTCAGCAACAGACAGCAGCTGCCATTTGACGCGTTAGCAACATGCGGCTGATGCTGTTAGCAACATGCAACTGCAGCACGTCAACACTGGCCGATGAAACTAGATGAACATACAATTCTGATTGGAAACAGTTAGCTACACATATAACTGAAAGAAAACAATGGTATCTAAGAGTTTTTTTTTATAGATTTAATAACAGAAAGTGGCGCATTAAAATATTACAGCTGATGTTTTATACAAACTAAAATATTAATAAATTTTTTATAATTCAGGAAAAAGTTATATAAAATAAGCAGCAACTTTTTTAGAAGAACTTGACAACTTCTAGGCACTACATAAACTACTTTCCTGCTTGCTGCTTCCAACTATTGCTGCCAACTAGACAATTATGCGCAGCAGCAACATAGCTGCCTGTCAGCAACATTGCCAGACTAAAGGCAGCGGACTAGACATGGACGGGGTTAGACGGGTGGATGAGAGGGGGAATAGTTGAAGCCCAGTAAGAGCAATAGCAACATCAACGTGTGTGGCCCCCCTAAAGGTTGCCAGCAACTATTGCTGTTGCTGCTGGCGTTGGCTTTAGCAGTTGCAACTTTTGTCGTTGTCCGTGCATAAATCGTGTGAAATATCGCATTTCGCGCAGTTTCGCTTCGTGTTAACGAGTGTCACACAAACACACAAAGACAGACAAAGCTAGGAACACGCATTTATTTGTCTTGGCCAATGATTGTTGTTGTTGTTGTTGGGAGTTGTTGTTGCTACTGCCCAACTGCTTAGCTGGCAAGTGCTTGTCACTTGATTGCATTACTTGCAGTTGTTGTTGAAATCTTTCTTTTTTTGTTTTTTGCTTTGTATATTTGCATATATTGACAGCGTTGTGTGATAATGCTGTTGACATTGATATAACTCACAGACGAGGGCAAAACTATTGGCTTATTGTTGCCCGTTCTTAATGCTGCCTTAGTTGATGCTGCTGCTGTTGCCGCTGCTGCTGGAACGCCCACAAAACAATTGACAGTCAACTACAACATGCAGCAGAGGTCCACATGAACGAAAGCAATATAAAAAAGTAAGTTTTTGGTACTGCGGCAATCTGATAAAATTGCGACTGTTGAGCATGCGCATGTTGCACGCCTACAAAATCATGTTGCACGTCAATCGCGAAGCTCGCTAAATATTTGTGTGTGCGCTGCATGCGTCGCTTATTTTTTTGTCTCGGTGTCTCGCTTATTTAAATTCTGCAATGATCTTTTTCAAAGTACTACTCGTCGAGCGAGGGATTGGGATTGCTGTTCAAGGCCGACTCGTGCGACGTGTGTGGCAATACATAAGTTACCCAGGAGGAGGAGGGGGCGAGAGAGGCAAGCTCAATATGTTGCTGACAGACGGCAGCCAGAAGGCGGGCAATTGCAACAGCAACAGCAACAGCAGCCGCCGCAGCCAACACCAACGCCAAAGCCGCAACGACAATATCGAATTGCAGTTGCTGTTGGGCGGCAATTGATTCTTAAAAAACGCTGACATCTTACATGTTGCAGCAACATGTTGCCGCATGCTGCTTACTAGCACTGATTTGCCTACGTACTCATGTTGCTGTTCTTGTTGTTGCTGATGTTGTTATGTGGCTTGTTTGTTGTCGTTTGCCAGTCGACAACAACGTTGACAAATTGCTACATGTGCTCCACAAAGTTGAGTAGCATCGCATTACGCACCATAGAGATCCTTCCTTCCTCGTCTCTTGAACGTGCCCCACAAATCTGGCAAACGGAAATTGAAAATTACTTAAAAATTGCAAAAGCTAAACGCCCACCAAAAAACACAGCATATCTGTTTGGAGGAGGACTGCAGTGCTACTCTCAGAGTAGTACTTGTTGTTGGCATAATCCTTGCCAGCAGACCAGCAACTAATAATCGCATAATACACGTTCCAGGCTAATGATTAACTTGCATCATTATCGCACAAGATCTCAGATCCCTCTCTCTCTCTCTCTCTCTCTCTCTCTTTCTCTCTGTGCAACAATTGCAGACTAAGCGATCGAACCCAAGCCATAGGGTTGAACTCAATGTTTGACCACAGCTTCTCCTTACTTTTTTTGTGTTGTTGTTGATGTTGCTCATCCTCTGATCTGCTGAAATTAGCTACTGCTGTAGCTGCAGAAGCTGTTCCGATGGGCAGGACAACAAAGCATCCTGCACTTTTACTCGTTTCATTGAAGAAGCGACGCGCGCCCAGTGCCCCAGGCAACAACTGCTGCTGCTGCTGTTGTTGTTGCTGCTGTTGATGTTGCTGCTGCTGCTGCAATCTGCTTTTATTTTATGCGCTGCGCGCTTAAAAATGCAGTCAACGTCGTCACTGATGCTGGGCTCCAGACTACGCAGACAGGAACCTGCCGCTTAGGCGAATGCCTGACGGCCCCAAAAAGGCAAACGGACCGACAGCAACACAACCACAGCCACAGCTACAGCAACAGCAACTCGCTGAGAATTCAACAGCAACCAAGCTAAACGGCAGCAATAACAAGTAAAAAAAAAAACAGCATAAAGAGGCAACTACTCAACTAAGAGCTGCCACGCATACAACTGTGGCAGCTTTTACAGCAAGTAAGTGACACACCAGCATAGCATACCCAATTGGTTGTCGAGTACGTGGTATGATAAGTTTTGCCGAGGGAGAAAATTCACTGCATCCTCCCACTTTTTGCTGCTGTTGATGCTGCTGCTACGTGGCACAGGCTATTATGTTGCTGTTGCTGTTGTGCTGTTGTTGTTGTTGCTGTTATTGCTGTTGTGTTGTAGAGCCAATCATTATATGCGTTTTTCATACTTTTTTTATGCGGGAGTTGCTGTTGCCGTTTGTTGCTGCTGCGATTTTTGATTTATGCGAGACGAAATGAGTTCCAGTTTGCAACAAAAAAAAAATGAAATCGGAGTCAGAGATTGGGTTGGAGTTGGAGTTGATGTTGGTAGAAGTTTGTATATCAGAATGAGTGCACACCCACACTTCCGGCTGTAAATTGAATGTGGGCGTGTCATATGCTGCCCACAAATGGCATACGGGGCAATGGGAAAACAGCAAATGGAATGTAGCGCCCATGTTGCTGGCAGGTAACAGCAGCAACATCAGCAGCAACATCAGCAGCAGCAGCAATCGCAGCAGTCACAACAGTAACATGCGCATAATTATGTTGCCTGTTGTTGCTGCTGCTGTTGTTGTTGTTGAGTATTTAAGTTGATAGTTTTGTAGCCAAACATCAAAGTAGAAAAAAGCAAATGGAAAAATAGTCAACGTCGAGCGACGAACGACAAATCGTCGAAAGTTACAGTTTAAGTTGCTGCTGTTGCCTGCCTGCCTGCAACAGTTGCTGTGGTGATTGGCAGGCAAACAGGCAGTCAGCTAGTCAGGCTAGCGAGTAGATAATCAGAATTCCAACATTTTCACCTGTTGCCATTTGCTGCTGCTTGCAGCTTGACATGTGCCGCACATGCCGTTGCCATTTGTCTGCACTTTAATGACGCACCACACGTCCAACAGCAGCAGCAACAGCAGCAGCAACAACAACAGCAGCTCCAATCCTCGCCAGCAATCAGCTAAGCATCTTGGCGCGTTGACAATCTATGCGCATAGTTTAGCATTTACTGTTGGAATTATTGAACCACATGCGAAGTTCGACTGACTTGAAGTTTTGAGTTTGAGTGTTGCAGTTGCTGACCCAGTTGCAACCCACTTGCAACCAGCTGATGTCGCTGAGGTGAGTAGAACACTCACCATACAACAGTGGCCATCATCACCCTTCGGACAGCCAAAAGTGTCATTAGTATGTTAATTTCACTGAAAATTCATACGCAGCGTGGTACGCCTGCAATGCAATTGTCAATGCGCATATTTAACTGTTGCTAGCCTTCCAGATACCCTGTAGACAGATTTATGAAAGGGTTTGCTCAACCCTACCGCCTGCTGCTCTGTTCCCCACAACTTTCATAATTCCAATTTTATACTTTTAAATTAATTATTAGAAAATAAAGTAAGTAAATATTAAAAATGATTAATAAGCAACTAGTTCGATAGTATACCCTAGTTAAGAATTTCATCGCCAAGTGTAACAAATTTTAATACGCTGACCTCCCGCACACATTGCGCAACAACACCTTGGAAGTGGAGACCTTTCGCTTGGATATTGGAAGGGGGGACAATACGCAACCGCATCGGCAACGGCAACAGCAATTGCAACAGCAATCAAATGCGTAGTTGACCCCTGACTTGGCCCCGGCAAAAGCAAATAAACAACAACGGCCACAGACACAGCAAAAGACACTTGGCGAAATGCAAAAAGAGGGGCTGCAACAACAGCATTATTTGCATAGGAAAAACAACATTTCCGCCAACACAAAAGCGGCCAAGGGGAGGTTGTGTTTAGCTCCAAGAGCCAAAGATTGCAGCGGGAGTCAAGAACAAAGAGAGTGTGGAGAGAGAGGGAGAGTTAGTTGGGGGGAGATTGCTTACAATTGTATATATTACAAGTACTCATACTCATACTCATACTAGTACTCGAATTCGTACTCGTACTCGTATTTGTACTCGTATTCGTATTCGATTTCGTACCCGTGCTCACACTCGTTCTCATGGACGTACTCCCAGCGGGAGGCCTTCAATGGGCCGCACACAATGCGGCCTCAGCTCAGATTTAACTAGAAACTGTACTTTGTGCCAATCGGCAATCGATAGGTGGCCAGTGCGGTGGTGGTGTGCGGTGGTGCAGCGTTTGTCTGCTAGTCAATTTATGGTCAGTGCCAACATTGCTAGGCATGTGAAAAATGCGTGCAAAACGACAGCGTTGGCCACACTAATTAGTTTGTCTTTTGGCTTTTGGCTTAGTACAAGGTTCCACCATCTTAGGGGAGTAGAGTAGTGGCAACAGAGATGGGGAAGAGCTGCCCCTGCCACTGCCCCTACGGAGTCGTGGCTTGTTGTCGCCGCCTCCCGATAGCCAGCGGGCTGCTGCATAATTTAGGTAGAAGCAGAAGCAGCCACCGATCGCATAGCCCATATCTTAGCCAGGTCCAAAAGAGGGTCTTGGCCAGCATCTCATGGTCAGAACACTTTGTGCCAGGCTTTAAACGCCCACACAACAAAACTTCTGCTCAGCTTGGCTTAATTTCCTGGAATGAATCAATGCTTTGGGCCATGCTAATATTTTTGAAAATGGAATTTCACCAGCTCGAAACAATAGAAGTTGTTATACCCTAACCAAACAGATCTCTAAGGAAACAACTATCTGCCGTTGTAGGGTATACAATAGGTTGCTTAAGAAACTCTAAAGCAGCTGTATCTACTGCTGCAAAACATTTGCATAATTGGCAACCGAGTTGGCTCTGAAATATATATAAACATAAAGTATAGCCGAAATTTAAAAAGAAAAGAAGGAAATACATATATTTCGAGTTCTATGTTAAAGATGCCGCTAAAGTCGTTCAAAATACGAATATTTCGCCTTCTGCGTCGCAACTTGGGGTAAGTTCGCGATGAGTCATTGCTTGCCACATACTACTATATCATAATTGTTCTCAGCTCGGGGCTAACCTACGTATCGCACATCGAACCCTCTGTTGGCGAACCCATTTCGTATGTATGTTGAAATGAAGTGGATTCATCTTAATAATACGCTCACCCAATAGAGATTTGGAGGCCTTCCTCAATCTGCTTACATGCGCCTTTGGTACGGGGGGTCTGGCCATGCCAAAAGCCTTCTATTATGCCGGCTGGCTGATTGGTCTCCTAAGCACATTCCTCTTGGGGATGGTCGTGGTATATGCCATGCACGTGCTGGTATCATACCCATATCCTATATATATTTCGCTGTAATATTTACCTTGACTCTACACAGCTCCAAGATATGATAACGTTATGCAAACGCTACAATGTGTCAAGGATCAGCTATAGTGACACTATTAAGCTTGCCACGCTCGAAGGACCCGTATGTGCACAGCTACTTAGCAAATGGGCAGCGTAAGAAATAAAAATTAAAAAAATAATAATAACAATTATAAAAATGTAATATACAATAATCCCTTTTCTGTTCTTCAGTTTGATAGTGAATATAATCATGTGCATTTATTACTTTGGCGTGGTCTGTGTCTATGTTGTGTTCATTGGAAAAACCATGAAGGATCTATGTGACTATCATTTTTCAGTTCTCGATATACGCCTACATATCACCCTACTTACTATACCTCTTTTGTTTATCTTTCTAATGCGTGAAGATAAGTTTATTACCGCATTTTCCATTATCTCTTTTCTGCTTATGGTGATAGGTAATTATCTGAGTTATATAGAATATACATATATAAGGTATCAAGTAATCCCTTTATAGGGTCTGTTGTAAGTGCCAAGTATTTGTTGACAGACCTGCCCTCTCTGAAGGAACGTGTTGCCATCCAGCATTGGACCAAATATCCTTTGGTCTTTGGCACTATTCTCTTTTCCACCGAGGCGATAAGTATCGTAAGTTTATCAAAAAAAATTCAAATAATTTTTTCATTTTCATAATTTATTTTTAATTTGTTTTTATAAATACTATATCACTTTTTTTTAGATTCTTTCGGTTCAACTTAGTATGAGCACTCCCCAGAATTATTTGGGGGCTTTTGGCATCCTGAATCGGGCCATGTTTTTTGTGATTTTATTCTATGCTGCCCTCGGTTTTTTTGGCTATTGGAAATTTGGCGAAGAGATTTCAAGTTCCATAATTATGAATCTCCCGATCAATGAATTGTATGTAGTCTCTCATTTTTGTAGCATTGTGCCACCTTTTCACATTCTCTCGCAGTTTACCACAATTGGTAAGAGCCGTGTTTACCTTGGCCATATTCTTCGGATATGCCCGACACGGCTATATGGCTATAGAAATAATTCGAACAAATTATGTGGACACAAGACTGAAGCCATATGCATCCACAACTGTGGAGTATTTGATGCGTATATCCATGGTCATTGGCTCCATTCTATGCGCCATTGTGTATCCCAATTTTGGACTATTACTTTCACTTGTGGGCTCATTCTGTCTGGTGCAAATGGGTCTTATCTTTCCGGCCATTATCAATATATGTGTCTGCTATAGGTCTGGCTATGGGCCACTTAAAATTCGACTCTGGCGTTCCCTCTTGTTTATCATCGTGGGATTATGCGGTGGAATAATGGGCACAGTTTCCTCTATAGTTAATATGAAGAATCAACATTTTAGTTTATTTTAAAGATTCATTTTCAAACTTAAAAAAATTGTGTTGAAAAAGTTTTGTTTGAAGTTAAAGTCGAAGAATTATTCATTAATGTTGTATAATTAGCAACTTAGTATGTCTAAATTTATTTTAAGATTCGTATTTGTACAGAATGGAATAAAATTTGTTTATTTGTGATAAATTACAAATTTCATGTTAATTTCAACTTAAATTACAAAATGTCAGAGTAAGTGTAAATACAGCATTTCCAAACTGAAATTAAGCAAACTAAACTTAAATCTCAGTTACAATCCGTATGAAAATCGCAATGTGGAACTTCCTTTATCGTAAGAAATGTATTCCTTATTTAATATTTGATGTTTTAATTATATTCGATTTTATGTTTGGAATAGAAACTTTGATGCCTTCTTTTCGCTCTTGAAATGCATTATTGGCACAGGCATTTTGGCCATGCCCTTGACCTTTAAACATAGCGGTATTATAGGGGGTCCCATCTTGACAACCATTTGCATAGGTCTCCTCATTTATGGTATTTCTTTATTGGTATATGACCATTAATATTACTAACATATTTATTTATACATATTTATAATAAATGCTGTATTAGATAAATTGCATGGTTGATGTGAGTCGGCGAACTAAGGTTGGATATGCCACATTCCCGGATACCATGGAATACGCATTGGCCGAAGGTCCCAAATTCACACGTTGTTTATCGAGGCCATCCCGTTACATTATCGATATCATCATGGGCTGCAGTCATTATGGTGTTAACGTGGTTTATATACTCTTTGTGAGTGTCAATCTAAAACAGTTTATGGAGGAAGTCGGTACAGTTATTGATTTGAGAATAGTCATACTGTTTGTTGGCATTTGCATGTTGCCACTTTTTCTGTTGCGACAACTCAAGTACTTGGTGCCCTTTAATATTGCCGCAACATTTTTGATATTATTTGGATTACTAGCGGTTTTCTGGTATTTATTCCGTGGTCTCGATGATATCAATAAGCGAGAGATGTTGCCAACAATTTCCATGATACCATATGCTGTGGGCATAGTCCTATTTGCCACATCATCAGTGGGGGTGGTAAGTGTATTTGAATAATAAGAAAATAATTTTCTAAAATATATATCGTACAGATGCTGGCCATAGAATCGAAAATGGCGAAACCCGCCGATTACTTGGGCATATTCGGCATCCTGAGCATCGCCTCCATTTTCATTGCTGCTCTGAATATTGTGTTTGGATTCTTCGGTTATTGGCGATTTGGGGATGATACTAAGGCCTCGGTAACCATCAATTTACCCAGCACTGAAGTGTAAGTTGAAAGGAGTCTTATCGGAACTATGTCTATATAATTATCATATCTGTAGACTGGCTCAAATAATTCAATTTATCATTGCAATTGCGGTGTTTCTGACTTATCCACTCTGCGGATTCGTTGTCATTAACATTATAATGAATCATTATATCCTGAAGAAGGAACGGAAGCATCCCCATCGAATTGAATATATCCTGAGAGCGTGTTTTGTAATCGTGACCACACTAAATGGCATCGCATTCCCCAATCTGGGTCCACTGGTGGCACTGGTCGGAGCATTCACCATCTCATTGCTGAACCTGATATTCCCATGCTGCATAAACATATGTCTGCACTATAACGAGTCCTACGGATATTTATATTGGAAACTCATTAAGGATATTCTGATAATCATAATCGGATTGATTATCTTCTTTGGTGGCAGTTTCATGGCTATCAAAGATATAATCGATGCCTATATCATCGGAGATAAATCCGAGGCAACCACAGCTGAACCGGACACCACCGCAGCTGCAACAGCAGCCACAGAAGGAGGTTAGGGGTCAGAATTTAAAGTGAATATTAAATTATTTATGTTTCATTCAAGATTAACAGAAAGACAAGTTTGACTTTGCTATTTAAGCGCCACTTGCAACACACTGGCCGTAAGTTGCAAGTTCCACCTACTCTGCCACAGCAGTTGCTGGTCATTATCGTTGTGGATGTCGACATTGGCATTGGCGGCAATTCCCTCATTAGGTGGCTGCCAGCAGAGTGGGTAACCTGGTATATGGCAGACGGCATACGGCGGACGACAAGTGGCATGTGGCAGGCAACCTGCTTGCAACAAAAACAACAGCCACAGCAACAACAACAGTAACAGCAGAAGCAGCCTGTTTGTCTGGCAGTGAGGCCCACTTAACGATGCTCCGGAATTTATGCCGATATGGTAATGCATCTGTGCTGGGGCCACTGGGGCTGCTGGGAGGCAACTAGGAGGCTGAAGCTGCTGCTGCTGTTGGGGCGACCTGCCGCTTGCCTCATTATGCCATTGATGGACTGCAGTTGAGCGTTTGGATTGCGTAATTTATTGTTTGGGCCGTCGCTTGATAAACTGGTGTTGGATTCCGACATAACCTAAATGGGCAAACAGCCAACGTCCGACAGGCGACATCTGTTTACTGTTGCTGTTGCCTGTTGCCTGATGCCTGTTGGGTGAACATTTTTTGCCAACGCCTGCATATCACTTTCTGTCAAATCCGCGGGGCTTTAAACCAGCTCAAGTTGGCTCACATCGGGGGATTGATCGAGCTCATTTATGGCACTAATTAGCTACGCAATCGGCATGCAAAGCAAACAGAGTCATAGATTTGTTGTCTGAGCGTCCTGGGCAGCTGGGCAACTGTTGCTGCCGCTGATCTCTGGCTAATGATTTCCATGGAAAAAGTGTGTGTGTCGCACGTGCAGCAACTCCAAAGGCCGAGTTCAAAAGGTTAAACAGCGCATAAAGTTCTGCGTATGCGACGATTGCGCCAAACTGCAACAAATCATATTTTTTATAACCCGTACAAACGCTATCTAAGGAGTGCTCGGTTTATGGATGACAAAAAATGGTATGCCAGGATCAATATAGTTATGTATCTAAGTATGCTCGGTCGTCTGTTTCAAAACTTGGATCCCAGAACCGACAATTATTAGATAATTTAGTAATTCATAATTATTATAATTAGTTTATTTTATTTCGATGTCGGATATATAGATAATATCTGCAGGTTTAAGAAAATAGGGACATTTTTTTTTTCTTTTTAAAAGTATATTTTTATAAGGTAGATCGGTTGGTGCAAGGAATTCTGCAGTTAGGATAATAAGCTTCCATACCCTTTCTTATTTTTTTCTTCTTTTTTTTTTTTTTTTTTTTTTATTTTTTTCTTTTGATTTGGTTGAGGATACTCACAGTGCGAAGCGGAGATCTTTAGCCAATTTGTGTTCCGTTGCTTTGCCGTTTGTATAAATCAATTGCAAGCTATCCTTGGCAAACACTACAAGTCTCTGAGTTTGCAGTCTTTGGATCTTCGAGTCTTTGAATCTTCGAGTGTGCTATGAAGAGGAGAGTGCACTAGAGATAGAGAAACACAGAGAGAGAGAGAGACAGTCCGAGAGTGGATTTGACAACCCGCTGTGCGGTGTCTATTGGCATGGCCATCCTATAAATTGCCAGTGCCTCTCACTCTCCCTTCTCTCTCTCCCCTCTCTCACTCTCCATCTCTGCCTCTTCTCTGATCTCTACTGATGCATTATGTGTTTGGACTATGATTTTTCACTTGTTTTAGTGCGTGCGATGCACGTCTGATTGGTCTATAAATTATAAAGTTTATTGCGCCCAAAACTATCAATTCATATGTATGCATACAAGTGTATGTGAGTGTTATGGGATATGTGTGTGTGTGTGTGTGTGTGTGTGTGTGTGTGTGTGAGGCCTAAGGCCGCCCCCGACACTGATGGATTACAAATGTCGTGCCCGTTCGTTATCTGCAGCCCGGCTTAACATAAATATTTGTTTTATCGAAATATTTTCCTTTAAAAAATAAAAATAAAAAATATGTACAAAATATTATTGGTTATTTTGGGAGAAGAGAAGTGTATGTATTTGCGTGGCGACTTCACTTTCGATTTCTGTACAAATATTTGCACAATTTAACGGTCAGCATATCGAGTGTTTACTGTTGATCGAAAATCCAACTCAACCCGCAACACAAGTCCACAAGTTGACTTTGATAATGCCTCTGCCCCCAAGGCCTTGACCTGTGCTGATGTGATGTGATGTGCGCTGATGATCATAATGATGATGATGCCACCGAATGTCACAATAACTGAACAGCTTTCAAAGCTCATGTTGAGACAACAACAACAACTACAACTACTACTGGTGGTGGTGGTGGTGGTGGTGGGAGACCTGGAAGACAAAAGGATGCCGCCGACAAAGACGCCCATTGCCGAGTGCACCAAATTTTCAGTGAGCCCAGGAACAAACATGATTCGAAGGTATGTCAGCAACATGTTGTCTAGCCAACTTGATTTACTCAATGACTGACTGACTGAATCGATGGCTGGTTGACGGAATGACTGACTGAAGGAGACAGGCAACTTTTGGTCTGTCTGGCTAAGTGGCCTGTTAGCGGTACCTTTAATTGCCTCTCTCTCTTTCTCGTGCTGCCCAAAAAATCCATAGACAAAATGTCAGGCTAAGAGCAATTGACAACTTCCCGCTTGCAACAATCGGTGGCAATGTAGCGACTGTGGCTGTGGCTATGGCTATGATTGTGGCTGTGGCAGCATTAATATTAATTAAATAAACGTTAATTCAGCGCTTTAATGCGTAATAAATAATGCCACAATGTGGCAAAAATTAATGCATAAACGCTACTTATCGCTGCCGACGCCGCCGCCACGCACTTATCTGTGTCAACACAGCGCCAAGCGTTGCCTCAAGCGAGTGGCATGCAACCGCATGTGCGTCTGACAAACGCATTGTCAATAGACGAGAGCAGACCAGGCCAATAGCAGTATAGATCCGTTTGGCAGCTGGACACAACTCGCCATTTATCGCTATCTCTCTCTCTCTCTCTCTCTCTCTCTCTCTCTGATATTCCTCTCTCTGTCAGTCTCTTTGGCGGCGGACAAGGTTTTGAACGGGAGTCGATGGCGCGTTGCAATTACATGTCTGTGACAAGAATTTTAAATGAACAAAAAAAAAATGCAACAAATGGAAAAGAGGAAGCAAACACAGTTGGTGGACAAATGATTCAAACTTTTCCATTACGTGTGGAAAATGTTTAAAATTGCAACAAAGCCTGCGGCCAGCAGCCTTGCAGCATGCCGCATGCAGCCTGTTGCCTGCTGCCTGTTGCCTGCTGCCTGGATTGGACTGGAGGAGGCGCCATGCCAGCAGGAGGAGACATTACGCTTTGCATGAACTGGCAACAAAAACTGGCAGCGAAACGCATGAAATTAGAAAGGCCTTATTGCAAATCTCCAGCATTTGAGGTTTATTTATCAGCAATTTGTCAGCAAGCGTTTAGCCAGTTTGCAGCGCCACTTGCCTCAGATTAAAGTGATAGACGCGATGCGCCGCCACAAATACTTTCTAATGTGATGCATTGACACACTCCATTAGACAGTCACACACACACACACAAACACACTGAACATGCAACGAATTCAAATTTAAACAAATGGGTCAAAATATTTTTTTTTCCTTTTTTATTAAATATGTTTCTTTTTTGTTAAATATAAAATCCATTAAAAAAAAAATTAAAATAAAATAAAATAAAAATAAATAAAGAAATAAAATATTGAAAGATAAAAAAAATAAAAAAAAATAAAATAAAATAAAAAAAATAGAATTAAATTAAATAAAATTAAATAAAATGAAATAAATAAATACCTAGATATCGCTAAATAAATATTATAGGGGTTGTTAGAAAAGTGTATAAATTAAACATACATCCCTTTTAAGAATTAAGAAATAAGAATTAAGAAAAAAGAAATAAAAAATAACTATGTAATTAAATTAAAATAATACAAAAGTGCCCACACAAAATATTATTTAAAAAGAAAATGTCATACTAAAATTGATGGGTGTTAGAATTGTGTATAAAGTAAGGATTCCTTCTGGATCAGAGTGCAATTGGAAGGCAATTCAATTTCGATTTAATCGCAATGTGAAGTTGGTCAATTTAAGGTTGTAAATCGCTGTAGTTGGTAGCTGGTGGTTGTACCCACGCCTAAACATTAGTTGGCCAAGTGATTTATGCGGCAAACATTTGGCCATGTTGCTGCAGTCACTGTGAGTGCATTAGAAGGCAGTGAGGCAACCTCTGTGGCAGCCAGGAGCAACATAATTTAGCAGCGCGCCTTTGGCTCAGTTAACAAATAACATCAACTTATTAAATAAAGTTTCAATTCAACGCAGCAGCAACAACTGTAAGGATGGTAACAGCTACCGTACTGTGAATCAGTGTACAGTGGGCACACACTATAGACGACAACGGGGGCTCGAAGCAGGCAGATTGCTGCAGGCGCAGCCACAATAAATCATCACATCGAAGGCATGGCTGCGGTCTTGGCCAGAGTGGACTTGCTGACTATGTATGTGTGTCTGTGTGTGTGTGTGTATCTGTGTTGGACTACCTGGGCTGGCTGTAACTGCGGCCAAGTTATGTGGCTTCATTGTGGACAGAATGAACGCTTTTAAGCAGACAATTGCAGCCTGCGGCGCAGCAGCAGCAGCAGCAACTGAAACGCCAACACGCCAGCAACACAGAGAGTGAGAGCAAGAGGAAAGAGAGGAAGTGGGGGGAGGGGCAGCGGCAGGTAGCAGATACTATATAGTTAGAGCTACTCTAGCAGCTCCCACTGCCCCATTGCCATTGTTCAACAGTTGCTCCTTGCTGGTTACTGCCGCCTGGTTGCAATTGTTGCTGCTACACATTTTTCGTAGGCCGCACTGTGCACATAAATCATTGGAGTTGAGAGTCTGTAGTTGCCACGAATTGTTGCCTGCAATATGAGTTAATTTTTAGCAGCTCTTTGCTGCAAGCTTTGCGTATTTGTCAACTGCAAATTATAACTTTTTCCCACACGTTGCCACAGCCACAGCAACAGCAACAGCCGCAGTCTGGGGCAGGCTGTGGCATATCGCTGTGGCAACGTTGAGTTGACACAACATATATGTGGGTGTATGTTGCAAATTTATGGCACGAGTGGCATTATAAATTTTCTATTAACTTGCCACACGTCACACAGATTTGCATTGAATGCCACACTGCTACCCCGCATTCCTCTCTCACTTACTCAGTCAGTCAGACTGTCTGTCTGCCATTGATAGCGCATTATCTGTTTAAGGCTTTAATTTGGTTTGCCAAAAATGTACGCAAAATAAGTGCGAGAGCTGCAACGCCTTCTACGGTGTGGCATCTTGTCTGTGGCACATTGACTGCATTTGCATGCAATTGACTTGAAAGGCGATTTGTGGCAACTACTCGTGAATGTTGCTGCTGCTGCTGCATCTTATTGAACTCGACAAATTGGTCATAATTTTTAGCAACTAATCCCAATAAACATGGCCTAAACATTGTGTCCACTGACAGTAAGCTGCATAAAGAGAAAGAGATAGAGACTCTCTCTCAGAGAGAGAGGGAGAGAGAGAGAGAGAGTGCAGGAATAGTAGACTTAGTCTTGGTTTCAATAAGTTGCATTTATCTGTGCATCGATCAGTTGCTACTACAAGTTTCCTGTGCAGCGAATCGATTTGGCCAACAGTCAAACATCAATTGCAAATTAACAGTAGTTAAAATCCAAACGAATTTGTGGCATGCAGCTGTGGCAGCAACTTGAGTCCGCTTCAACTGCCAGTTCAAAGGTTGTGCATACATATCGCCTGATTTATGTGCGTCTGCTGAAATATCATATCTCTCTCTTCCTACGTACGATGATGATGTTGATGTTGATGTTGTTGATGATGATTATGAAGGTGGCTAAACGGGCGCCAAAACTACACGCGCGTATCCATAAGATACAGATACATATGCAGACAGTGAGCTCGGCAAAACGTAGTTGAGTTTGTCTCTGATTGCTTTTCAAAATTCACACGCTGTAAACCGCGCTTATCGAACCACCAACAACTCAACGGCAGCAACAGCTCGTCGTATGTATCCGTCAGATACAATTTTGGACTGCGCACGAACTTTAAACTCTCACTCGATGCCGATGCGTTGCCTTGACCGTTGGTAAATAGTAATTTTTCAATTGTACACACACACACACACACGGAAACACACACACACACACACACACGGAAACACACACACACATTGCATCATAATGCAAAACGCTTATCGCTGAAGTATCTGATGGATACCATGCTCGTGTTATACCACCACATATCATATGAGTGTTTGTATGTGTGTCGCTGATGTGTTGTGTTGTGTTGTTATCGGTGGGTGTAATTTTCTCACGGTTCAGTTTTCAGTTGCTCGGACTTAAATTGCGTTTGCACATTTCCCTTCTATACCCTTAGCCCTTTTTTTTATAAATATATTTTTGTTGCTGTTGTATTCATTTCTCTGTTTTGTGATTCTCGGATTACTTTACCTTTTCGCCAACACTTTTGTGGGTGATTACTGTGCCGAGCACCTGAATAAATATCTTATCAGCGTTTCGTTTCAATTCGTTTCATTTTGCAGCGCTTTATATCATATATTCATTTGATTTCTCAGCTCGTCTACTCTGAGCTTCGTTAAGAAGCGTGGGAATGCGCCATAAATTTGTTGCCATTTTTTTGTCGTCTGTTCTTATTGTTGTTGTCGCAGATATTGCTGCTTCTTCTGCCTCTTCTGCATTATCAGTTGCTATCAAGTGTTTAGATTGTACAAACAAACATGTGTGGCAAATCTTTTTGCCACTACTTGCTGGGAAATGTCAACAGCATAAAGGCGATAAGTACTACTGCTACTTAGCTGCCATATTCAAGGTCTATGAAATTAGCAAGTATTCTCGCTGTGGAGCTTCACGAAGAACCCTTACGGTGGGAAACAATTTGAACTACTAACAGTGCCAGCAAAAAAAATTTAAAATTTAAAAATTAAAATATTTCAAAAATTTTAAAATAGTTGATGTTTTCAATGAATTTACAATATTGTATTTTCACGATAATGGACGCGGCGAGTTTCAGAACTAATTCCGAATGCACTGCTTGACACGAAGAAAACTGTAGTATACTTATGAGCTGTGGTTTATATAAATTTTGCATATTTGTAAAGTACTTTCAGGCAATGATTATTTAATTGGGAAATATTGAAAATCGGATGATTTTTAAGGAAGTTATAGCATTTTGATTTTAAGAGGGGACCATAAATTCGAATTTATGTGTCAAAATCTAACTTCTATAGGGGCAAATTTTTGATTATAAGATTTATAAACCGATCGATCAGGATATTCAAAACAAGGATTTTGGTAAAATAAAATTGCTAAATCTCATCTTGATTTATGATGTTATGCTTCTAAGATCAGAAGATTTTAAAAATTCGTATTTATCAGTCAAAATCCAGCTTCTATGGGTCAAATTAATTTCGATTTTTGGC
>JAECWN010000324.1:0-39406 GCA_018150725.1 Drosophila quadrilineata
GTGGTCATATTTTCTAAATATGGGTCAAAATCAAGTGTGGTAAAGTTTTTTATACTCATTTTAATACCAGAAATCGATTGGGCACAAAAATTCCGATTTTAAATTTTCACTTTTTTTGACATTTTGCTAGTAGTAAATTTGCAAAATTTGTCAAAAAATGGGTCAAAAAATTAAAACTCAAAGTATTTTAATTTTTTTGACGTAGATTCAAAATATGATAAATACCATTGACAAAAATGCAAAAATTTTGAAA
Source organism: Drosophila quadrilineata (assembly GCA_018150725.1). Lineage (NCBI taxonomy): Eukaryota > Metazoa > Arthropoda > Insecta > Diptera > Drosophilidae > Drosophila > Drosophila quadrilineata. The sequence continues at coordinate 254 of JAECWN010000324.1, forward strand.
ATCGGTTGATTTTTAGCTAAGTTATGGCTTCTCAAAGTTGCAAATGTCTCAATTTTTTTAAACCAAAAAAACGTTTTTTAATTTTTTTTTTTTTTTCATATTTTTCAAAGCATGCAATAAACTTATATACCCATTTAATAATAAAGCCCAGAAATGCGAAAATTTGTCTAAGTTGTGGAAAAGTTATGGTTTGCTTGGAGATGAGGAAGATATCAATATTTGTTCAAAACGATGATTTTGACCATTTATACTATTGTGGTCATTTTTATAAATATGGGTCAAAATCAAGTGTGGTAAAGTTTTCACTTTTTGACATTTTGCTAGTAGTAAATTTGAAAATTTGTCAAAATGGGTCAAAATTAAACTGAAAGTATTTTAATTTTTTTGACGTAGATTCAAATATGATAAATACCATTGACAGAAATGCAAAAATTTTGAAAATCGGTTGATTTTTAGCTAAGTTATGGCTTCTCAAAGTTGCAAATGTCTCAATTTTTTAAACCAAAAACACGTTTTTTCAATTTATCACTTTCCTTGCCATATTTTTTCAAAACATGTAATAAACCTTATATACCGATTTAAGTATAATAAAAGCCGTATCCAGAAATGCATAAGTGAGGAAAATCGGCTAAGTTGTGGAAAAGGTATGGTTGGTCGGAGATGAGGAAGATATCAATATTTGTTCAAAACGATGATTTTGACCATTTATCACTATTGTGGTCATATTTTCTAAAATATGGGTCAAAATCAAGTGTGGTAAAGTTTTTATACTCATTTTAATACCAGAAATCGATTGGGCACAAAAAATTCCGATTTTAAAATTTTCACTTTTTTGACATTTTTGCTAGTAGTAAATTTGCAAATTATTTGTCAAAAAATGGGTCAAAAATGTAACTGAAAGTATTTTAATTTTTTGACGTAGATTCAAAATATGATAAATACCATTGACAGAAATGCAAAAATTTTAAAAATCGGTTGATTTTTAGCTAAGTTATGGCTTCTCAAAGTTGCAAATGTCTCAATTTTTTAAACCAAAAACACGTTTTTTTCAATTTTTTACTTTCCTTGCCATATTTTTCAAAACATGTAATAAACCTTATATACCGATTTAAAGTATAATAACAGCCGTATCCGGAAATGCATAAGTGAGGAAAATCGGCTAAGTTGTAGAAAAGTTATGGTTGCTCGGAGATGAGGAAGATATCAATATTTGTTCAAAACGATGATTTTGACCATTTATCACTATTGTGGTCATATTTTCTAAAATATGGGTCAAAATCAAGTGTGGTAAAGTTTTTTTATACTCATTTTAATACCAGAAATCGATTGGGCACAAAAATTCCGATTTTAAAATTTTCACTTTTTTGACATTTTTGCTAGTAGTAAAATTGCAAAATTTGTTAAAAAATGGGTCAAAAATTGAAACTGAAAGTATTTTCATTTTTTTGACGTAGATTCAAAATATGATAAATACCATTGACAGAAATGCAAAAATTTTGAAAATCGGTTGATTTTTAGCTAAGTTATGGCTTCTCAAAGTTGCAAATGTCTCAATTTTTTAAACCAAAAACACGTTTTTTTCAATTTATCACTTTCCTTGCCATATTTTTCAAAACATGTAATAAACCTTATATACCGATTTAAAGTATAATAAAAGCCGTATCCAGAAATGCATAAGTGAGGAAAATCGGCTAAGTTGTGGAAAAGGTATGGTTGGTCGGAGATGAGGAAGATATCAATATTTGTTCAAAACGATGATTTTGACCATTTATCACTATTGTGGTCATATTTTCTAAAATATGGGTCAAAATCAAGTGTGGTAAAGTTTTTTATACTCATTTTAATACCAGAAATCGATTGGGCACAAAAATTCCGATTTTAAAATTTTCACTTTTTTGACATTTTTGCTAGTAGTAAATTTGCAAAATTTGTGAAAAAAGGGGTCAAAAATTGAAACTGAAAGTATTTTAATTTGTTGACGTAGATTCAAAATATGATAAATACTATTGACAGAAATGCAAAAATTTTGAAAATCGGTTGATTTTTAGCTAAGTTATGGCTTCTCAAAGTTGCAAATGTCTCAATTTTTAAACCAAAAACACGTTTTTTTCAATTTATCACTTTCCTTGCCATATTTTTTCAAAACATGTAATAAACCTTATATACCGATTTAAAGTATAATAAAAGCCGTATCCAGAAATGCATAAGTGAGGAAAATCGGCTAAGTTGTGGAAAAGGTATGGTTGGTCGGAGATGAGGAAGATATCAATATTTGTTCAAAACGATGATTTTGACCATTTATCACTATTGTGGTCATATTTTCTAAAATATGGGTCAAAATCAAGTGTGGTAAAGTTTTTTATACTCATTTTAATACCAGAAATCGATTGGGCACAAAAATTCCGATTTTAAAATTTTCACTTTTTTGACATTTTTGCTAGTAGTAAATTTGCAAAATTTGTGAAAAAAGGGGTCAAAAATTGAAACTGAAAGTATTTTAATTTGTTGACGTAGATTCAAAATATGATAAATACTATTGACAGAAATGCAAAAATTTTGAAAATCGGTTGATTTTTAGCTAAGTTATGGCTTCTCAAAGTTGCAAATGTCTCAATTTTTGAAACCAAATACACGTTTTTTTCAATTTATCACTTTCCTGGCCATATTTTTCAAAACATGTAATAAACCTTATATACCGATTTAAAATATAATAAAAGCCGTATCCAGAAATGCATAAATGAGGAAAATCGGCTAAGTTGTGGAAAAGTTATGGTTCCTCGGAGATGAGGAAGATATCAATATTGGTTCAAAACGATGATTTTGACCATTTATCACTATTGTGGTCATATTTTCTAAAATATGGGTCAAAATCTAGTGTGGTAAAGTTTTTTTATACTCATTTTAATACCAGAAATCGATTGGGCACAAAAATTCCGATTTTAAAATTTTCACTTTTTGACATTTTTGCTAGTAGTAAATTTGCAAAATTTGTCAAAAAATGGGTCAAAAATTAAAACTGAAAGTATTTTAATTTTTTTACGTAGATTCAAAATATGATAAATACCATTGACAGAAATGCAAAAAATTTTGAAAATCGGTTGATTTTTAGCTAAGTTTTGGCTTCTCAAAGTTGCAAATGTCTCAATTTTTTAAACCAAAAACACGTTTTTTTCAATTTATCACTTTCCTTGCCATATTTTTCAAAACATGTAATAAACCTTATATACCGATTTAAAGTATAATAAAAGCCGTATCCAGAAATGCATAAGTGAGGAAAATCGGCTAAGTTGTGGAAAAGTTATGGTTGCTCGGAGATGAGGAAGATATCAATATTTGTTCAAAACGATGATTTTGACCATTTATCACTATTGTGGTCATATTTTCTAAAATATGGGTCAAAATCAAGTGTGGTAAAGTTTTTTTATACTCATGTTAATACCAGAAATCGATTGGGCACAAAAATTCCGATTTTAAAATTTTCACTTTTTTGACATTTTTGCTAGTAGTAAATTTGCAAAATTTGTTAAAAAATGGGTCAAAAATTGAAACTGAAAGTATTTTCATTTTTTGACGTAGATTCAAAATATGATAAATACCATTGACAGAAATGCAAAAATTTTGAAAATCGGTTGATTTTTAGCTAAGTTATGGCTTCTCAAAGTTGCAAAGTCTCAATTTTTAAACCAAATTATACGTTTTTTTTCAATTTTTCACTTTCCTTGCCATATTTTTCAAAACATTTAATAAACCTTATATACCGATTTAAAGTATAATAAAAGCCGTATCCAGAAATGCATAAGTGAGGAAAATCGGCTAAGTTGTGGAAAAGTTATGGTTGCTCGGAGATGAGGAAGATATCAATATTTGTTCAAAACGATGATTTTGACCATTTATCACTATTGTGGTCATATTTTCTAAAATATGGGTCAAAATCAAGTGTGGTAAAGTTTTTTTATACTCATTTTAATACCAGAAATCGATTGGGCACAAAAATTCCGATTTTAAAATTTTCACTTTTTTGACATTTTCGCTAGTAGTAAATTTGCAAAATTTGTGAAAAAGGGGTCAAAATTGAAACTGAAAGTATTTTAATTTGTTGACGTAGATTCAAAATATGATAAATACTATTGACAGAAATGCAAAAATTTTGAAAATCGGTTGATTTTTTAGCTAAGTTATGGCTTCTCAAAGTTGCAAATGTCTCAATTTTTGAAACCAAATACACGTTTTTTCAATTTATCACTTTCCTGGCCATATTTTTCAAAACATGTAATAAACCTTATATACCGATTTAAAATATAATAAAAGCCGTATCCAGAAATGCATAAATGAGGAAAATCGGCTAAGTTGTGGAAAAGTTATGGTTCCTCGGAGATGAGGAAGATATCAATATTGGTTCAAAACGATGATTTTGACCATTTATCACTATTGTGGTCATATTTTCTAAAATATGGGTCAAAATCTAGTGTAGTAAAGTTTTTTATACTCATTTTAATACCAGAAATCGATTGGGCACAAAAAATTCCGATTTTAAAATTTTCACTTTTTTGACATTTTTGCTAGTAGTAAATTTGCAAAATTTGTCAAAAAATGGGTCAAAATTAAAACTGAAAGTATTTTAATTTTTTTACGTAGATTCAAAATATGATAAATACCATTGACAGAAATGCAAAAATTTTGAAAATCGGTTGATTTTTAGCTAAGTTTTGGCTTCTCAAAGTTGCAAATGTCTCAATTTTTTTAAACCAAAAACACGTTTTTTCAATTTATCACTTTCCTTGCCATATTTTTCAAAACATGTAATAAACCTTATATACCGATTTAAAGTATAATAAAAGCCGTATCCAGAAATGCATAAGTGAGGAAAATCGGCTAAGTTGTGGAAAAGTTATGGTTGCTCGGAGATGAGGAAGATATCAATATTTGTTCAAAACGATGATTTTGACCATTTATCACTATTGTGGTCATATTTTCTAAAATATGGGTCAAAATCAAGTGTGGTAAAGTTTTTTTATACTCATGTTAATACCAGAAATCGATTGGGCACAAAAATTCCGATTTTAAAATTTTCACTTTTTTGACATTTTTGCTAGTAGTAAATTTGCAAAATTTGTTAAAAAATGGGTCAAAAATTGAAACTGAAAGTATTTTCATTTTTGACGTAGATTCAAATATGATAAATACCATTGACAGAAATGCAAAAATTTTGGAAATCGGCTGATTTTTAGCTAAGTTATGGCTTCTCAAAGTTGCAAAAGTCTCAATTTTTTAAACCAAATTATACGTTTTTTCAATTTTTCACTTTCCTTGCCATATTTTTCAAAACATTTAATAAACCTTATATACCGATTTAAAGTATAATAAAAGCCGTATCCAGAAATGCATAAGTGAGGAAAATCGGCTAAGTTGTGGAAAAGTTATGGTTGCTCGGAGATGAGGAAGATATCAATATTTGTTCAAAACGATGATTTTGACCATTTATCACTATTGTGGTCATATTTTCTAAAATATGGGTCAAAATCAAGTGTGGTAAAGTTTTTTATACTCATTTTAATACCAGAAATCGATTGGGCACAAAAATTCCGATTTTAAAATTTTCACTTTTTTGACATTTTTGCTAGTAGTAAATTTGCAAAATTTGTTAAAAATGGGTCAAATTGAAACTGAAAGTATTTTCATTTTTTTGACGTAGATTTAAAATATGATAAATACCATTGACAGAAATGCAAAAATTTTGAAAATCGGTTAATTTTTAGCTAAGTTATGGCTTCTCAAAGTTGCAAAAGTCTCAATTTTTTAAACCAAATTATACGTTTTTTCAATTTTTCACTTTCCTTGCCATATTTTTCAAAATATTTAATAAACCTTATATACCGATTTAAAGTATAATAAAAGCCGTATCCAGAAATGCATAAATGAGGATAATCGGCTAAGTTGTGGAAAAGTTATGGTTGCTCGGAGATGAGGAAGATATCAATATTTGTTCAAAACGATGATTTTGACCATTTATCACTATTGTGGTCATATTTTCTAAAATATGGGTCAAAATCAAGTGTGGTAAAGTTTTTTATACTCATTTTAATACCAGAAATCGAAAAGGCACAAAAAATTCCGATTTAAAATTTTCACTTTTTTGGCATTTTTGGTAGGAGTTAATGTGCAAAATTTGTCAAAAAATGAGTCAAATTTTAAAACTGACAATATGAACAATTTTTTGATGTACAATAAAAAATATGATCAATACTATTGACAGAAAAAGCATAAATTTTGAAAATTGGTTGATTTTTAGCTAAGTTATGGCTTCTCAAAGTTGCAAATGTCTCAATTTTTGAAACCAAAAACACGTTTTTTTTTTCAATTTATCACTTTCCTGGCCATATTTTTCAAAACATGTAATAAACCTTATATACCGATTTAAAATATAATAAAAGCCGTATCCAGAAATGCATAAATGAGGAAAAATCGGCTAAGTTGTGGAAAAGTTATGGTTCCTCGGAGATGAGGAAGATATCAATATTTGTTCAAAACGATGATTTTGACCATTTATCACTATTGTGGTCATATTTTCTAAAATATGGGTCAAAATCAAGTGTGGTAAAGTTTTTGTATACTCATTTTAATACCAGAAATCGATAATGCACAAAAAATTCCGATTTTAAAATTTTAATTTTTTGGCATTTTGGTAGGAGTTAATGTGCAAAAATGGTCAAAAAATGGGTCAAATTTTAGAACTGACAATTTGAACAATTTTTGATGTACAATAAAAATATGATCAATACTATTGACAGAAATGCATAAATTTTGAAAATCGGCTGATTTTTAGCTAAGTTATGGCTTCTCAAAGTTGCAAGAGTCTCAATTTTTTAAACCAAATAACACGTTTTTTTCAATTTTTCACTTTTCTTGCCATATTTTTCAAAACATTTAATAAACCTTATATACCGATTTAAAGTATAATAAAAGCCGTATCCAGAAATGCATAAATGAGGAAAATCGGCTAAGTTGTGGAAAAGTTATGGTTCCTCGGAGATGAGGAAGATATCAATATTTGTTCAAAACGATGATTTTGACCATTTATCACTATTGTGGTCATATTTTCTAAAATATGGGTCAAAATAAAGTGTGGTTAAGTTTTTTTATACTCATTTTAATACCAGAAATCGATTGGGCACAAAAATTCCGATTTTAAAATTTTCACTTTTTTGACATTATTGCTAGTAGTAAATTTGCAAAATTTGTCAAAAAATGGGTCAAAAATTGTAACTGAAAGTATTTTAATTTTTTGACGTAGATTCAAAATATGATAAATACTATTGACAGAAATGAAAAATTTTAAAAATCGGATGATTTTTAGCTAAGTTATGGCTTCTCAAAGTTGCAAATGTCTCAATTTTTTAAACCAAAAACACGTTTTTTTGCAATTTATCACTTTCCTGGCCATATTTTTCAAAACATTTAATAAACCTTATATACCGATTTAAAATATAATAAAAGCCGTATCCAGAAATGCATAAATGAGGAAAATCGGCTAAGTTGTTGATAAGCTATGGTTTCTCAAAGATGGGGAAGATATCAATTTTTGTTCAAAACGATGATTTTGTCCATTTATAACTATTGTGGCCATATTTTCTAAAATATGGGTCAAAATCAAGTGTGGTAAAGTCTTTTTATACTCATTTTAATACCAGAAATCGATAAGGCACAAGAAATTCCGATTTTAAAATTTTCACTTTTTTGGCCCTTTTGGTAGAAGTTAATGTGCAAAAATTGTCAAAAAATGAGTCAAATTTTAAAACTGACAATATGAACAATTTTTTGATGTACAATAAAAATATGATCAATACTATTGACAGAAAAGCATAAATTTTGAAAATTGGTTGATTTTTAGCTAAGTTATGGCTTCTCAAAGTTGCAAATGTCTCAATTTTTGAAACCAAAAACACGTTTTTTTTTCAATTTATCACTTTCCTGGCCATATTTTTCAAAACATGTAATAAACCTTATATACCGATTTAAAATATAATAAAAGCCGTATCCAGAAATGCATAAATGAGGAAAATCGGCTAAGTTGTTGATAAGCTATGGTTTCTCAAAGATGGGGAAGATATCAATTTTTGTTCAACACGATGATTTTGTCCATTTATAACTATTGTGGCCATATTTTCTAAAATATGGGTCAAAATCAAGTGTGGTAAAGTCTTTTTTTATACTCATTTTAATACCAGAAATCGATAAGGCACAAGAAATTCCGATTTTAAAATTTTCACTTTTTGGCACTTTTGGTAGAAGTTAATGTGCAAAAATTGTCAAAAAATGAGTCAAATTTTAAAACTGACAATATGAACAATTTTTTGATGTACAATAAAAATATGATCAATACTATTGACAGAAAAGCATAAATTTTGAAAATCGGTTGATTTTTAGCTAAGTTATGGCTTCTCAAAGTTGCAAATGTCTCAATTTTTGAAACCAAAAACACGTTTTTTTTTCAATTTATCACTTTCCTGGCCATATTTTTCAAAACATGTAATAAACCTTATATACCGATTTAAAATATAATAAAAGCCGTATCCAGAAATGCATAAATGAGAAAAATCGGCTAAGTTGTGGAAAAGTTATGGTTCCTCGGAGATGAGGAAGATATCAATATTTGTTCAAAACGATGATTTTGACCATTTATCACTATTGTGGTCATATTTTCTAAAATATGGGTCAAAATAAAGTGTGGTAAAGTTTTTTTATACTCATTTTAATACCAGAAATCGATTGGGCACAAAAATTCCGATTTTAAAATTTTCACTTTTTTGACATTATTGCTAGTAGTAAATTTGCAAAATTTGTCAAAAAATGGGTCAAAAATTAAAACTCAAAATATTCTCATTTTTTTGACGTAGATTCAAAATATGATAAATACCATTGACAGAAATGCAAAAATTTTGAAAATCGGTTGATTTTTAGCTAAGTTATGGCTTCTCAAAGTTGCAAATGTCTCAATTTTTTAAACCAAAAACACGTTTTTTTCAATTTATCACTTTCCTTGCCATATTTTTCAAAACATGTAATAAACCTTATATACCGATTTAAAGTATAATAAAAGCCGTATCCAGAAATGCATAAGTGAGGAAAATCGGCTAAGTTGTGGAAAAGTTATGGTTGCTCGGAGATGAGGAAGATATCAATATTTGTTCAAAACGATGATTTTGACCATTTATCACTATTGTGGTCATATTTTCTAAAATATGGGTCAAAATCAAGTGTGGTAAAGTTTTTTATACTCATTTTAATACCAGAAATCGATTGGGCACAAAATTCCGATTTTAAAATTTTCACTTTTTTGACATTTTTGCTAGTAGTAAATTTGCAAAATTTGTCAAAAAATGGGTCAAAAATTGTAACTGAAAGTATTTTAATTTTTTGACGTAGATTCAAAATATGATAAATACCATTGACAGAAATGCAAAAATTTTAAAAATCGGATGATTTTTAGCTAAGTTATGGCTTCTCAAAGTTGCAAATGTCTCAATTTTTTAAACCAAAAACACGTTTTTTTTTCAATTTATCACTTTCCTGGCCATATTTTTCAAAACATGTAATAAACCTTATATACCGATTTAAAATATAATAAAAGCCGTATCCAGAAATGCATAAATGAGGAAAATCGGCTAAGTTGTTGATAAGCTATGGTTTCTCAAAGATGGGGAAGATATCAATTTTTGTTCAACACGATGATTTTGTCCATTTATAACTATTGTGGCCATATTTTCTAAAATATGGGTCAAAATCAAGTGTGGTAAAGTCTTTTTATACTCATTTTAATACCAGAAATCGATAAGGCACAAGAAATTCCGATTTTAAAATTTTCACTTTTTTGGCACTTTTGGTAGAAGTTAATGTGCAAAAATTGTCAAAAAATGAGTCAAATTTTAAAACTGACAATATGAACAATTTTTTGATGTACAATAAAAATATGATCAATACTATTGACAGAAAAGCATAAATTTTGAAAATTGGTTGATTTTTAGCTAAGTTATGGCTTCTCAAAGTTGCAAATGTCTCAATTTTTGAAACCAAAAACACGTTTTTTTTCAATTTATCACTTTCCTGGCCATATTTTTCAAAACATGTAATAAACCTTATATACCGATTTAAAATATAATAAAAGCCGTATCCAGAAATGCATAAATGAGAAAAATCGGCTAAGTTGTGGAAAAGTTATGGTTCCTCGGAGATGAGGAAGATATCAATATTTGTTCAAAACGATGATTTTGACCATTTATTACTATTGTAGTCATATTTTCTAAAATATGGGTCAAAATCAAGTGTGGTAAAGTTTTTTTATACTCATTTTAATACCAGAAATCGATTGGGCACAAAAATTCCGATTTAAAAATTTTCACTTTTTTGACATTTTTGCTAGTAGTAAATTTGCAAAATTTGTTAAAAAATGGGTCAAAAATTGAAACTGAAAGTATTTTCATTTTTTTGACGTAGATTCAAAATATGATAAATACCATTGACAGAAATGCAAAAATTTTGAAAATCGGCTGATTTTTAGCTAAGTTATGGCTTCTCAAAGTTGCAAAAGTCTCAGTTTTTTAAACCAAATTATACGTTTTTTCAATTTTTCACTTTCCTTGCCATATTTTTCAAAACATTTAATAAACCTTATATACCGATTTAAAGTATAATAAAAGCCGTATCCAGAAATGCATAAGTGAGGAAAATCGGCTAAGTTGTGGAAAAGTTATGGTTGCTCGGAGATGAGGAAGATATCAATATTTGTTCAAAACGATGATTTTGACCATTTATCACTATTGTGGTCATATTTTCTAAAATATGGGTCAAAATCAAGTGTGGTAAAGTTTTTTTATACTCATTTTAATACCAGAAATCGATTGGGCACAAAAATTCCGATTTTAAAATTTTCACTTTTTTGACATTTCTGCTAGTAGTAAATTTGCAAAATTTGTTAAAAAATGGGTCAAAAATTGAAACTGAAAGTATTTTCATTTTTTTGACGTAAATTCAAAATATGATAAATACCATTGACAGAAATGCAAAAATTTTGAAAATCGGCTGATTTTTAGCTAAGTTTTGGCTTCTCAAAGTTGCAAATGTCTCAATTTTTTAAACCAAAAACACGTTTTTTTCAATTTATCACTTTCCTTGCCATATTTTTCAAAACATGTAATAAACCTTATATACCGATTTAAAGTATAATAAAAGCCGTATCCAGAAATGCATAAGTGAGGAAAATCGGCTAAGTTGTGGAAAAGTTATGGTTGCTCGGAGATGAGGAAGATATCAATATTTGTTCAAAACGATGATTTTGACCATTTATTACTATTGTAGTCATATTTTCTAAAATATGGGTCAAAATCAAGTGTGGTAAAGTTTTTTTATACTCATTTTAATACCAGAAATCGATTGGGCACAAAAATTCCGATTTTAAAATTTTCACTTTTTTGACATTATTGCTAGTAGTAAATTTGCAAAATTTGTCAAAAAATGGGTCAAAAATTGTAACTGAAAGTATTTTAATTTTTTGACGTAGATTCAAAATATGATAAATACTATTGACAGAAATGCAAAAATTTTAAAAATCGGATGATTTTTAGCTAAGTTATGGCTTCTCAAAGTTGCAAATGTCTCAATTTTTTAAACCAAAAACACGTTTTTTTCAATTTATCACTTTCCTTGCCATATTTTTCAAAGCATGTAATAAACCTTATATACCGATTTAAAGTATAATAAAAGCCGTATCCAGAAATGCATAAGTGAGGAAAATCGGCTAAGTTGTGGAAAAGTTATGGTTCCTCGGAGATGAGGAAGATATCAATATTTGTTCAAAACGATGATTTTGACCATTTATTACTATTGTAGTCATATTTTCTAAAATATGGGTCAAAATCAAGTGTGGTAAAGTTTTTTTATACTCATTTTAATACCAGAAATCGATTGGGCACAAAAATTCCGATTTAAAAATTTTCACTTTTTTGACATTTTTGCTAGTAGTAAATTTGCAAAATTTGTTAAAAAATGGGTCAAAAATTGAAACTGAAAGTATTTTCATTTTTGCGGGTAGATTCAAAATATGATAAATACCATTGACAGAAATGCAAAAATTTTGAAAATCGGCTGATTTTTAGCTAAGTTATGGCTTCTCAAAGTTGCAAAAGTCTCAATTTTTTAAACCAAATTATACGTTTTTTCAATTTTCACTTTTTTGACATTATTGCTAGTAGTAAATTTGCAAAATTTGTCAAAAAATGGGTCAAAAATTGTAACTGAAAGTATTTTAATTTTTTGACGTAGATTCAAAATATGATAAATACTATTGACAGAAATGCAAAAATTTTAAAAATCGGATGATTTTTAGCTAAGTTATGGCTTCTCAAAGTTGCAAATGTCTCAATTTTTTAAACCAAAAACACGTTTTTTTTTCAATTTATCACTTTCCTGGCCATATTTTTCAAAACATGTAATAAACCTTATATACCGATTTAAAATATAATAAAAGCCGTATCCAGAAATGCATAAATGAGGAAAATCGGCTAAGTTGTTGATAAGCTATGGTTTCTCAAAGATGGGGAAGATATCAATTTTTGTTCAAAACGATGATTTTGTCCATTTATAACTATTGTGGCCATATTTTCTAAAATATGGGTCAAAATCAAGTGTGGTAAAGTCTTTTTATACTCATTTTAATACCAGAAATCGATAAGGCACAAGAAATTCCGATTTTAAAATTTTCACTTTTTTGGCACTTTTGGTAGAAGTTAATGTGCAAAAATTGTCAAAAAATGAGTCAAATTTTAAAACTGACAATATGAACAATTTTTTGATGTACAATAAAAATATGATCAATACTATTGACAGAAAAGCATAAAATTTTGAAAATTGGTTGATTTTTTAGCTAAGTTATGGCTTCTCAAAGTTGCAAATGTCTCAATTTTTGAAACCAAAAAACACGTTTTTTTCAATTTATCACTTTCCTGGCCATATTTTTCAAAACATGTAATAAACCTTATATACCGATTTAAAATATAATAAAAGCCGTATCCAGAAATGCATAAATGAGGAAAATCGGCTAAGTTGTGGAAAAGTTATGGTTCCTCGGAGATGAGGAAGATATCAATATTTGTTCAAAACGATGATTTTGACCATTTATCACTATTGTGGTCATATTTTCTAAAATATGGGTCAAAATAAAGTGTGGTAAAGTTTTTTTATACTCATTTTAATACCAGAAATCGATTGGGCACAAAAAATTCCGATTTTAAAATTTTCACTTTTTTGGCATTTTTGGTAGGAGTTAATGTGCAAAAATGGTCAAAAAATGGGTCAAATTTTAGAACTGACAATTTGAACAATTTTTTGATGTACAATAAAAATATGATCAATACTATTGACAGAAATGCATAAATTTTGAAAATCGGCTGATTTTTAGCTAAGTTATGGCTTCTGAAAGTTGCAAGAGTCTCAATTTTTTAAACCAAATAACACGTTTTTTTCAATTTTTCACTTTTCTTGCCATATTTTTCAAAACATTTAATAAACCTTATATACCGATTTAAAGTATAATAAAAGCCGTATCCAAAAATGCATAAATGAGGAAAATCGGCTAAGTTGTGGAAAAGTTATGGTTCCTCGGAGATGAGGAAGATATCAATATTTGTTCAAAACGATGATTTTGACCATTTATCACTATTGTGGTCATATTTTCTAAAATATGGGTCAAAATAAAGTGTGGTAAAGTTTTTTTATACTCATTTTAATACCAGAAATCGATTGGGCACAAAAATTCCGATTTTAAAATTTTCACTTTTTTGACATTATTGCTAGTAGTAAATTTGCAAAATTTGTCAAAAAATGGGTCAAAAATTAAAACTCAAAATATTCTCATTTTTTTGACGTAGATTCAAAATATGATAAATACCATTGACAGAAATGCAAAAATTTTGAAAATCGGTTGATTTTTAGCTAAGTTATGGCTTCTCAAAGTTGCAAATGTCTCAATTTTTTAAACCAAAAACACGTTTTTTTCAATTTATCACTTTCCTTGCCATATTTTTCAAAACATGTAATAAACCTTATATACCGATTTAAAGTATAATAAAAGCCGTATCCAGAAATGCACAAATGAGGAAAATCGGCTAAGTTGTGGAAAAGTTATGGTTCCTCGGAGATGAGGAAGATATCAATATTTGTTCAAAACGATGATTTTGACCATTTATCACTATTGTGGTCATATTTTCTAAAATATGGGTCAAAATAAAGTGTGGTAAAGTTTTTTTATACTCATTTTAATACCAGAAATCGATTGGGCACAAAAATTCCGATTTTAAAATTTTCACTTTTTTGACATTATTGCTAGTAGTAAATTTGCAAAATTTGTCAAAAAATGGGTCAAAAATTAAAACTCAAAATATTCTCATTTTTTTGACGTAGATTCAAAATATGATAAATACCATTGACAGAAATGCAAAAATTTTGAAAATCGGTTGATTTTTAGCTAAGTTATGGCTTCTCAAAGTTGCAAATGTCTCAATTTTTTAAACCAAAAACACGTTTTTTTCAATTTATCACTTTCCTTGCCATATATTTTTCAAAACATGTAATAAACCTTATATACCGATTTAAAGTATAATAAAAGCCGTATCCAGAAATGCACAAATGAGGAAAATCGGCTAAGTTGTAGAAAAGTTATGGTTGCTTGGAGATGAGGAAGATATCAATATTTGTTCAAAACGATGATTTTGACCATTTATCACTATTGTGGTCATATTTTCTAAAATATGGGTCAAAATCAAGTGTGGTAAAGTTTTTGTATACTCATTTTAATACCAGAAATCGATAACGCACAAAAAATTCCGATTTTAAAATTTTCACTTTTTTGGCATTTTTGGTAGGAGTTAATGTGCAAAAATGGTCAAAAAATGGGTCAAATTTTAGAACTGACAATTTGAACAATTTTTTGATGTACAATAAAAATATGATCAATACTATTGACAGAAATGCATAAATTTTGAAAATCGGCTGATTTTTAGCTAAGTTATGGCTTCTGAAAGTTGCAAGAGTCTCAATTTTTTAAACCAAATAACACGTTTTTTTCAATTTTTCACTTTTCTTGCCATATTTTTCAAAACATTTAATAAACCTTATATACCGATTTAAAGTATAATAAAAGCCGTATCCAGAAATGCATAAATGAGGAAAATCGGCTAAGTTGTGGAAAAGTTATGGTTCCTCGGAGATGAGGAAGATATCAATATTTGTTCAAAACGATGATTTTGACCATTTATCACTATTTTGGTCATATTTTCTAAAATATGGGTCAAAATAAAGTGTGGTAAAGTTTTTTTATACTCATTTTAATACCAGAAATCGATTGGGCACAAAAATTCCGATTTTAAAATTTTTACTTTTTTGACATTATTGCTAGTAGTAAATTTGCAAAATTTGTCAAAAAATGGGTCAAAAATTAAAACTCAAAATATTCTCATTTTTTTGACGTAGATTCAAAATATGATAAATACCATTGACAGAAATGCAAAAATTTTGAAAATCGGTTGATTTTTAGCTAAGTTATGGCTTCTCAAAGTTGCAAATGTCTCAATTTTTTAAACCAAAAACACGTTTTTTTT
The DNA here is from genome assembly GCA_018150725.1 of Drosophila quadrilineata. Lineage (NCBI taxonomy): Eukaryota > Metazoa > Arthropoda > Insecta > Diptera > Drosophilidae > Drosophila > Drosophila quadrilineata. The sequence continues at coordinate 15,901 of JAECWN010000324.1, forward strand.
TTCAATTTATCACTTTCCTGGCCATATTTTTCAAAACATGTAACAAACCTTATATACCGATTTAAAATATAATAAAAGCCGTATCCAGAAATGCATAAATGAGGAAAATCGGCTAAGTTGTTGATAAGCTATGGTTTCTCAAAGATGGGGAAGATATCAATTTTTGTTCAAAACGAAGATTTTGTCCATTTATAACTATTGTGGCCATATTTTCTAAAATATGGGTCAAAATCAAGTGTGGTAAAGTCTTTTTATACTCATTTTAATACCAGAAATCGATAAGGCACAAGAAATTCCGATTTTAAAATTTTCACTTTTTTGGCACTTTTGGTAGAAGTTAATGTGCAAAAATTGTCAAAAAATGAGTCAAATTTTAAAACTGACAATGTGAACAATTTTTTGATGTACAATAAAAATATGATCAATACTATTGACAGAAAAGCATAAATTTTGAAAATTGGTTGATTTTTAGCTAAGTTATGGCTTCTCAAAGTTGCAAATGTCTCAATTTTTGAAACCAAAAACACGTTTTTTTTTCAATTTATCACTTTCCTGGCCATATTTTTCAAAACATGTAATAAACCTTATATACCGATTTAAAATATAATAAAAGCCGTATCCAGAAATGCATAAATGAGGAAAATCGGCTAAGTTGTGGAAAAGTTATGGTTCCTCGGAGATGAGGAAGATATCAATATTTGTTCAAAACGATGATTTTGACCATTTATCACTATTGTGGTCATATTTTCTAAAATATGGGTCAAAATCTAGTGTGGTAAAGTTTTTTTATACTCATTTTAATACCAGAAATCGATTGGGCACAAAAAATTCCGATTTTAAAATTTTCACTTTTTGACATTTTTGCTAGTAGTAAATTTGCAAAATTTGTCAAAAAATGGGTCAAAATTAAAACTGAAAGTATTTTAATTTTTTTGACGTAGATTCAAAATATGATAAATACCATTGACAGAAATGCAAAAAATTTGAAAATCGGTTGATTTTTAGCTAAGTTTTGGCTTCTCAAAGTTGCAAATGTCTCAATTTTTTAAACCAAAAACACGTTTTTTTCAATTTATCACTTTCCTTGCCATATTTTTCAAAACATGTAATAAACCTTATATACCGATTTAAAGTATAATAAAAGCCGTATCCAGAAATGCATAAATGAGGAAAATCGGCTAAGTTGTGGAAAAGTTATGGTTGCTCGGAGATATCAATATTTGTTCAAAACGATGATTTTGACCATTTATTATTATTGTAGTCATATTTTCTAAAATATGGGTCAAAATCAAGTGTGGTAAAGTTTTTTTATACTCATTTTAATACCAGAAATCGATTGGGCACAAAAATTCCGATTTAAACATTTTCACTTTTTTGGCATTTTTGGTAGGAGTTAATGTGCAAAATTTGTTAAAAAATGGGTCAAAAATTGAAACTGAAAGTATTTTCATTTTTTTGACGTAGATTCAAAATATGATAAATACCATTGACAGAAATGCAAAAATTTTGAAAATCGGCTGATTTTTAGCTAAGTTATGGCTTCTCAAAGTTGCAAAAGTCTCAATTTTTTAAACCAAAAACACGTTTTTTTCAATTTATCACTTTCCTTGCCATATTTTTCAAAACATGTAATAAACCTTATATACCGATTTAAAGTATAATAAAAGCCGTATCCAGAAATGCACAAATGAGGAAAATCGGCTAAGTTGTAGAAAAGTTATGGTTGCTTGGAGATGAGGAAGATATCAATATTTGTTCAAAACGATGATTTTGACCATTTATCACTATTGTGGTCATATTTTCTAAAATATGGGTCAAAATCAAGTGTGGTAAAGTTTTTGTATACTCATTTTAATACCAGAAATCGATAATGCACAAAAAATTCCGATTTTAAAATTTTAATTTTTTGGCATTTTTGGTAGGAGTTAATGTGCAAAAATGGTCAAAAAATGGGTCAAATTTTAGAACTGACAATTTGAACAATTTTTTGATGTACAATAAAAATATGATCAATACTATTGACAGAAATGCATAAATTTTGAAAATCGGCTGATTTTTAGCTAAGTTATGGCTTCTGAAAGTTGCAAGAGTCTCAATTTTTTAAACCAAATAACACGTTTTTTTCAATTTTTCACTTTTCTTGCCATATTTTTCAAAACATTTAATAAACCTTATATACCGATTTAAAGTATAATAAAAGCCGTATCCAGAAATGCATAAATGAGGAAAATCGGCTAAGTTGTGGAAAAGTTATGGTTCCTCGGAGATGAGGAAGATATCAATATTTGTTCAAAACGATGATTTTGACCATTTATCACTATTGTGGTCATATTTTCTAAAATATGGGTCAAAATAAAGTGTGGTAAAGTTTTTTTAACTCATTTTAATACCAGAAATCGATAAGGCACAAAAAATTCCGATTTTAGAATTTTCACTTTTTGGCATTTTTGGTGGGATTTAATGTGCAAAATTTGTCAAAAAATGGGTCAAAAATTAAAACTGAAAGTATTTTAATTTTTTTGACGTAGATTCAAAATATGATAAATACCATTGACAGAAATGCAAAAATTTTGAAAATCGGTTGATTTTTAGCTAAGTTATGGCTTCTCAAAGTTGCAAATGTCTCAATTTTTTAAACCAAATAACACGTTTTTTCAATTTTTCACTTTCCTTGCCATATTTTTCAAAACATGTAATAAACCTTATATACCGATTTAAAGTATAATAAAAGCCGTATCCAGAAATGCATAAATGAGGAAAATCGGCTAAGTTGTGGAAAAGTTATGGTTGCTCGGAGATATCAATATTTGTTCAAAACGATGATTTTGACCATTTATCACTATTGTGGTCATATTTTCTAAAATATGGGTCAAAATCAAGTGTGGTAAAGTTTTTTATACTCATTTTAATACCAGAAATCGATTGGGCACAAAAATTCCGATTTAAAAATTTTCACTTTTTTGGCATTTTTGGTAGGAGTTAATGTGCAAAATTTGTTAAAAAATGGGTCAAAAATTGAAACTGAAAGTATTTTCATTTTTTTGACGTAGATTCAAAATATGATAAATACCATTGACAGAAATGCAAAAATTTTGAAAATCGGCTGATTTTTAGCTAAGTTATGGCTTCTCAAAGTTGCAAAAGTCTCAATTTTTTAAACCAAATTATACGTTTTTTCAATTTTTCACTTTCCTTGCCATATTTTTCAAAACATTTAATAAACCTTATATACCGATTTAAAGTATAATAAAAGCCGTATCCAGAAATGCATAAATGAGGATAATCGGCTAAGTTGTGGAAAAGTTATGGTTGCTCGGAGATGAGGAAGATATCAATATTTGTTCAAAACGATGATTTTGACCATTTATCACTATTGTGGTCATATTTTCTAAAATATGGGTCAAAATCAAGTGTGGTAAAGATTTTTATACTCATTTTAATACCAGAAATCGATTGGGCACAAAAAATTCCGATTTTAAAATTTTCACTTTTTTGGCATTTTTGGTAGGAGTTAATGTGCAAAATTTGTCAAAAAATGGGTCAAAAATTAAAACTGAAAGTATTTGAATTTTTTTGACGTAGATTCAAAATATGATAAAAACCATTGACAGAAATGCAAAAATTTTGAAAATCGGTTGATTTTTAGCTAAGTTATGGCTTCTCAAAGTTGCAAATGTCTCAATTTTTTAAACCAAAAACACGTTTTTTTTTCAATTTATCACTTTCCTGGCCATATTTTTCAAAACATGTAATAAACCTTATATACCGATTTAAAGTATAATAAAAGCCGTATCCAGAAATGCATAAATGAGGATAATCGGCTAAGTTGTGGAAAAGTTATGGTTGCTCGGAGATGAGGAAGATATCAATATTTGTTCAAAACGATGATTTTGACCATTTATCACTATTGTGGTCATATTTTCTAAAATATGGGTCAAAATAAAGTGTTGTAAAGTTTTTTTTAACTCATTTTAATACCAGAAATCGATAAGGCACAAAAAATTCCGATTTTAGAATTTTCACTTTTTTGGCATTTTTGGTGGGATTTAATGTGCAAAATTTGTCAAAAAATGGGTCAAAAATTAAAACTGAAAGTATTTTAATTTTTTTGACGTAGATTCAAAATATGATAAATACCATTGACAGAAATGCAAAAATTTTGAAAATCGGTTGATTTTTAGCTAAGTTATGGCTTCTCAAAGTTGCAAATGTCTCAATTTTTGAAACCAAAAACACGTTTTTTTTTCAATTTATCACTTTCCTTGCCATATTTTTCAAAACATGTAATAAACCTTATATACCGATTTAAAGTATAATAAAAGCCGTATCCAGAAATGCATAAATGAGGAAAATCGGCTAAGTTGTTGATAGGTTATGGTTTCTCAAAAAAGGGGAAGATATCAATTTTTGTTCAAAACGATGATTTTGTCCATTTATAACAATTGTGGCCATATTTTCTAAAATATGGGTCAAAATCAAGTGTGGTAAAGTCTTTTTATACTCATTTTAATACCAGAAATCGATAAGGCACAAGAAATTCCGATTTTAAAATTTTCACTTTTTTGGCATTTTTGGTAGGAGTTAATGTGCAAAAATTGTCAAAAAATGAGTCAAATTTTAAAACTGACAATATGAACAATTTTTTGATATACAATAAAAATATGATCAATACTATTGACAGAAATGCATAAATTTTGAAAATCGGTTGATTTTTAGCTAAGTTATGGCTTCTCAAAGTTGCAAGAGTCTCAATTTTTTAAACCAAATAACACGTTTTTTCAATTTTTCACTTTCCTTGCCATATTTTTCAAAACATTTAAGAAACCTTATATACCGATTTAAAGTATAATAAAAGCCGTATCCAGAAATGCATAAATGAGGAAAATCGGCTAAGTTGTTGATAAGTTATGGTTTCTCAAAAATGGGGAAGATATCAATTTTTGTTCAAAACGATGATTTTGTCCATTTATAACAATTGTGGCCATATTTTCTAAAATATGGTTCAAAATCAAGTGTGGTAAAGTTTTTTTATACTCATTTTAATACCAGAAATCGATAAGGCACAAGAAATTCCGATTTTAAAATTTTCACTTTTTTGGCATTTTTGGTAGGAGTTAATGTGCAAAAATTGTCAAAAAATGAGTCAAATTTTAAAATTGACAATATGAACAATTTTTTGATGTACAATAAAAATATGATCAATACTATTGACAGAAATGCATAAATTTTGAAAATCGGCTGATTTTTAGCTAAGTTATGGCTTCTGAATGTTGCAAGAGTCTCAATTTTTTAAACCAAATAACACGTTTTTTTCAATTTTTCACTTTTCTTGCCATATTTTTCAAAACATTTAATAAACCTTATATACCGATTTAAAGTATAATAAAAGCCGTATCCAGAAATGCATAAATGAGGAAAATCGGCTAAGTTGTGGAAAAGTTATGGTTCCTCGGAGATGAGGAAGATATCAATATTTGTTCAAAACGATGATTTTGACCATTTATCACTATTGTGGTCATATTTTCTAAAATATGGGTCAAAATAAAGTGTGGTAAAGTTTTTTTTAACTCATTTTAATACCAGAAATCGATAAGGCACAAAAAATTCCGATTTTAGAATTTTCACTTTTTTGGCATTTTTGGTGGGATTTAATGTGCAAAATTTGTCAAAAAATGGGTCAAAAATTAAAACTGAAAGTATTTTAATTTTTTTGACGTAGATTCAAAATATGATAAATACCATTGACAGAAATGCAAAAATTTTGAAAATCGGTTGATTTTTAGCTAAGTTATGGCTTCTCAAAGTTGCAAATGTCTCAATTTTTTAAACCAAATAACACGTTTTTTCAATTTTTCACTTTCCTTGCCATATTTTTCAAAACATGTAATAAACCTTATATACCGATTTAAAGTATAATAAAAGCCGTATCCAGAAATGCATAAATGAGGAAAATCGGCTAAGTTGTTGATAAGTTATGGTTTCTCAAAAAAGGGGAAGATATCAATTTTTGTTCAAAACGATGATTTTGTCCATTTATAACAATTGTGGCCATATTTTCTAAAATATGGGTCAAAATCAAGTGTGGTAAAGTCTTTTTATACTCATTTTAATACCAGAAATCGATAAGGCACAAGAAATTCCGATTTTAAAATTTTCACTTTTTTGGCATTTTTGGTAGGAGTTAATGTGCAAAAATTGTCAAAAAATTAGTCAAATTTTAAAACTGACAATATGAACAATTTTTTGATATACAATAAAAATATGATCAATACTATTGACAGAAATGCATAAATTTTGAAAATCGGTTGATTTTTAGCTAAGTTATGGCTTCTCAAAGTTGCAAGAGTCTCAATTTTTTAAACCAAATAACACGTTTTTTCAATTTTTCACTTTCCTTGCCATATTTTTCAAAACATTTAAGAAACCTTATATACCGATTTAAAGTATAATAAAAGCCGTATCCAGAAATGCATAAATGAGGAAAATCGGCTAAGTTGTTGATAAGTTATGGTTTCTCAAAAATGGGGAAGATATCAATTTTTGTTCAAAACGATGATTTTGTCCATTTATAACAATTGTGGCCATATTTTCTAAAATATGGTTCAAAATCAAGTGTGGTAAAGTTTTTTTATACTCATTTTAATACCAGAAATCGATAAGGCACAAGAAATTCCGATTTTAAAATTTTCACTTTTTTGGCATTTTTGGTAGGAGTTAATGTGCAAAAATTGTCAAAAAATGAGTCAAATTTTAAAATTGACAATATGAACAATTTTTTGATGTACAATAAAAATATGATCAATACTATTGACAGAAATGCATAAATTTTGAAAATCGGCTGATTTTTAGCTAAGTTATGGCTTCTGAATGTTGCAAGAGTCTCAATTTTTTAAACCAAATAACACGTTTTTTTCAATTTTTCACTTTTCTTGCCATATTTTTCAAAACATTTAATAAACCTTATATACCGATTTAAAGTATAATAAAAGCCGTATCCAGAAATGCATAAATGAGGAAAATCGGCTAAGTTGTGGAAAAGTTATGGTTCCTCGGAGATGAGGAAGATATCAATATTTGTTCAAAACGATGATTTTGACCATTTATCACTATTGTGGTCATATTTTCTAAAATATGGGTCAAAATAAAGTGTGGTAAAGTTTTTTTAACTCATTTTAATACCAGAAATCGATAAGGCACAAAAATTCCGATTTTAGAATTTTCACTTTTTTGGCATTTTTGGTGGGATTTAATGTGCAAAATTTGTCAAAAATGGGTCAAAAATTAAAACTGAAAGTATTTTAATTTTTTTGACGTAGATTCAAAATATGATAAATACCATTGACAGAAATGCAAAAATTTTGAAAATCGGTTGATTTTTAGCTAAGTTATGGCTTCTCAAAGTTGCAAATGTCTCAATTTTTTAAACCAAATAACACGTTTTTTCAATTTTTCACTTTCCTTGCCATATTTTTCAAAACATGTAATAAACCTTATATACCGATTTAAAAGTATAATAAAAGCCGTATCCAGAAATGCATAAATGAGGAAAATCGGCTAAGTTGTTGATAAGTTATGGTTTCTCAAAAAGGGGAAGATATCAATTTTTGTTCAAAACGATGATTTTGTCCATTTATAACAATTGTGGCCATATTTTCTAAAATATGGGTCAAAATCAAGTGTGGTAAAGTCTTTTATACTCATTTTAATACCAGAAATCGATAAGGCACAAGAAATTCCGATTTTAAAATTTTCACTTTTTTGGCATTTTTGGTAGGAGTTAATGTGCAAAAATTGTCAAAAAATTAGTCAAATTTTAAAACTGACAATATGAACAATTTTTTGATATACAATAAAAATATGATCAATACTATTGACAGAAATGCATAAATTTTGAAAATCGGTTGATTTTTAGCTAAGTTATGGCTTCTCAAAGTTGCAAGAGTCTCAATTTTTTAAACCAAATAACACGTTTTTTCAATTTTTCACTTTCCTTGCCATATTTTTTCAAAACATTTAAGAAACCTTATATACCGATTTAAAGTATAATAAAAGCCGTATCCAGAAATGCATAAATGAGGAAAATCGGCTAAGTTGTTGATAAGTTATGGTTTCTCAAAAATGGGGAAGATATCAATTTTTGTTCAAAACGATGATTTTGTCCATTTATAACAATTGTGGCCATATTTTCTAAAATATGGTTCAAAATCAAGTGTGGTAAAGTTTTTTTATACTCATTTTAATACCAGAAATCGATAAGGCACAAGAAATTCCGATTTTAAAATTTTCACTTTTTTGGCATTTTTGGTAGGAGTTAATGTGCAAAAATTGTCAAAAAATGAGTCAAATTTTAAAACTGACAATATGAACAATTTTTTGATGTACAATAAAAATATGATCAATACTATTGACAGAAATGCATAAATTTTGAAAATCGGTTGATTTTTAGCTAAGTTATGGCTTCTCAAAGTTGCAAGAGTCTCAATTTTTTAAACCAAATAACACGTTTTTTCAATTTTTCACTTTTCTTGCCATATTTTTCAAAACATTTAATGAACCTTATATACCGATTTAAAGTATAATAAAAGCCGTATCCAGAAATGCATAAATGAGGAAAATCGGCTAAGTTGTGGAAAAGTTATGGTTGCTCGGAGATGAGGAAGATATCAATATTTGTTCAAAACGATGATTTTGACCATTTATCACTATTGTGGTCATATTTTCTAAAAATATGGGTCAAAATCAAGTGTGGTAAAGTTTTTTTATACTCATTTTAATACCAGAAATCGATTGGGCACAAAAATTCCGATTTTAAAATTTTCACTTTTTTGACATTTTTGCTAGTAGTAAATTTGCAAAATTTGTCAAAAAATGGGTCAAAAGTTAAAACTCAAAGTATTTTCATTTTTTTGACGTAGCTTCAAAATATGATAAATACCATTGACAGAAATGCAAAAATTTTGAAAATCGGTTGATTTTTAGCTAAGTTATGGCTTCTCAAAGTTGCAAATGTCTCAATTTTTTAAACCAAAAACACGTTTTTTCAATTTATCACTTTCCTTGCCATATTTTTCAAAACATGTAATAAACCTTATATACCGATTTAAAGTATAATAAAAGCCGTATCCAGAAATGCATAAGTGAGGAAAATCGGCTAAGTTGTGGAAAAGTTATGGTTGCTCGGAGATGAGGAAGATATCAATATTTGTTCAAAACGATGATTTTGACCATTTATCACTATTGTGGTCATATTTTCTAAAATATGGGTCAAAATCAAGTGTGGTAAAGTTTTTTTATACTCATTTTAATACCAGAAATCGATTGGGCACAAAAATTCCGATTTTAAAATTTTCACTTTTTTGACATTTTTGCTAGGAGTAAATTTGCAAAATTTGTCAAAAAATGGGTCAAAATTGTAAACTGACAGTATTTTAATTTTTTGACGTAGATTCAAAATATGATCAATACTATTGACAGAAATGCAAAAATTTTTAAAATCGGATGATTTTTAGCTAAGTTATGGCTTCTCAAAGTTGCAAATGTCTCAATTTTTTAAACCAAAAACACGTTTTTTTTCAATTTATCACTTTCCTGGCCATATTTTTCAAAACATGTAATAAACCTTATATACCGATTTAAAGTATAATAAAAGCCGTATCCAGAAATGCATAAATGAGGAAAATCGGCTAAGTTGTTGAAAAGTTATGGTTTCTCAAAGATGGGGAAGATATCAATATTTGTTCAAAACGATGATTTTGACCATTTATCACTATTGTGGTCATATTTTCTAAAATATGGATCAAAATCAAGTGTGGTAAAGTTTTTTATACTCATTTTAATACCAGAAATCGATAAGGCACAAAAATTCCGATTTTTTAGAATTTTTCACTTTATGGTAGTAAATTTGCAAAATTTGTCAAAAAATGGGTCAAAAGTTAAATAAAAGTGACAATTTGATCATTTTTTTTGATGTCAATAAAAATATGATAAATACCATTGACAGAAATGCAAAAATTTTGAAAATCGGTTGATTTTTAGCTAAGTTATGGCTTCTCAAAGTTGCAAAAGTCTCAATTTTTTAAACAAAATAACACGTTTTTTCAATTTATCACTTTCCTTGCCATATTTTTCAAAACATTTAATAAACCTTATATACCGATTTAAAGTATAATAAAAGCCGTATCCAGAAATGCATAAGTGAGGAAAATCGGCTAAGTTGTGGAAAAGTTATGGTTCCTCGGAGATGAGGAAGATATCAATATTTGTTCAAAACGATGATTTTGACCATTTATCACTATTGTGGTCATATTTTCTAAAATATGGGTCAAAATCAAGTGTGGTAAAGTTTTTTTATACTCATTTTAATACCAGAAATCGATTGGGCACAAAAATTCCGATTTTAAAATTTTCACTTTTTTGGCATTTTTGCTAGTAGTAAATTTGCAAAATTTGTCAAAAATGGGTCAAAATTGTAACTGAAAGTATTTTAATTTTTTGACGTAGATTCAAAATATGATAAATACTATTGACAGAAATGCAAAAATTTTGAAAATCGGTTGATTTTTAGCTAAGTTATGGCTTCTCAAAGTTGCAAATGTCTCAATTTTTTAAACCAAAAACACGTTTTTTTTTCAATTTATCACTTTCCTTGCCATATTTTTCAAATTATTTTAATAAACCTTTTATACCGATTTAAAATATAATAAAAGCCGTATCCAGAAATGCATAAATGAGGAAAATCGGCTAAGTTGTTGAAAAGTTATGGTTGCTCGAAGATGGGGAAGATATCAATATTTGTTCAAAACGATGATTTTGACCATTTATCACTATTGTGGTCATATTTTCTAAAATATGGGTCAAAATCAAGTGTGGTAAAGTTTTTTATACTCATTTTGATACCAGAAATCGATAAGGCACAAAAACTTGTAATTAACCTTATATACCGATTTAAAGTATAATAAAAGCGGTATCCAGAAATGCATAAATGAGGAAAATCGGCTAAGTTGTGGAAAAGTTATGGTTCCTCGAAGATGAGGAAGATATCAATAATTGTTCAAAACGATGATTTTGACCATTTATCACTTTTGTGGTCATATTTTCTAAAATATGGGTCAAAATCAAGTGTGGTAAAGTTTTTTTATACTCATTTTAATACCAGAAATCGATTGGGCACAAAAAATTCCGATTTTAAAATGTTCACTTTTTTGACATTTTTGGTAGGAGTTAATGTGCAAAAATGGTCGAAAATGGGTCAAATTTTAGAGCTGACAATTTGAACAATTTTTTGATGTACAATAAAAATATGATCAATACTATTGACAGAAATGCATAAATTTTGAAAATCGGTTGATTTTTAGCTAAGTTATGGCTTCTCAAAGTTGCAAGAGTCTCAATTTTTTAAACCAAATAACACGTTTTTTCAATTTTTCACTTTCCTTGCCATAGTTTTCAAAACATTTAATAAACCTTATATACCGATTTAAAGTATAATAAAAGCCGTATCCAGAAATGCATAAATGAGGAAAATCGGCTAAGTTGTGGAAAAGTTATGGTTCCTCGGAGATGAGGCAGATATCAATATTTGTTCAAAACGATGATTTTGACCATTTATCACTATTGTGGTCATATTTTCTAAAATATGGGTCAAAATCAAGTGTGGTAAAGTTTTTTATACTCATTTTGATACCAGAAATCGATAAGGCACAAAAAATTCCGATTCTAAAATTTTCAATTTTTTGGCATTTTTGCTAGGTGTTAATGTGCAAAAATTTTCAAAAAATGCGTCAAATTTTAAAACTGACAATTTGAACAATTTTTTGATGTACAATTAAAATATGATCAATACTATTGACAGAAATGCAAAAATTTTGAAAATCGGTTGATTTTTAGCTAAGTTATGGCTTCTTAAAGTTGCAAATGTCTCAATTTTTTAAACCAAAAACACGTTTTTTTTCAATTTATCATTTTCCTGGCTATATTTTTCAAAACATGTAATAAACCTTATATACCGATTTAAAATATAATAAAAGCCATATCCAGAAATGCATAAATAAGGAAAATCGGCTAAGTTGTTGATAAGTTATGGTTTCTCAAAGATGGGGAAGATATCAATTTTTGTTCATAACGATGATTTTGTCCATTTATAACTATTGTGGCCATATTTTCTAAAATATGGGTCAAAATCAAGTGTGGTAAAGTTTTTTATACTCATTTTGATACCAGAAATCGATAAGGCACAAAAAATTCCGATTCTAAAATTTTCAATTTTTTGGCATTTTTGCTAGGTGTTAATGTGCAAAAATTTTCAAAAAATGCGTCAAATTTTAAAACTCACAATTTGAACAATTTTTTGATGTAGAATTAAAATATGATCAATACTATTGACAGAAATGCAAAAATTTTGAAAATCGGTTGATTTTTAGCTAAGTTATGGCTTCTCAAAGTTGCAAGAGTCTCAATTTTTTAAACCAAATAACACGTTTTTTCAATTTTTCACTTTCCTTGCCATAGTTTTCAAAACATTTAATAAACCTTATATACCGATTTAAAGTATAATAAAAGCCGTATCCAGAAATGCATAAATGAGGAAAATCGGCTAAGTTGTGGAAAAGTTATGGTTCCTCGGAGATGAGGCAGATATCAATATTTGTTCAAAACGATGATTTTGACCATTTATCACTATTGTGGTCATATTTTCTAAAATATGGGTCAAAATCAAGTGTGGTAAAGTTTTTTATACTCATTTTGATACCAGAAATCGATAAGGCACAAAAAATTCCGATTCTAAAATTTTCAATTTTTTGGCATTTTTGCTAGGTGTTAATGTGCAAAAATTGTAAAAAAATGCGTTAATTTTTAAAACTGACAATTTGAACAATTTTTTGATGTACAATTAAAATATGATCAATACTATTGACAGAAATGCAAAAATTTTGAAAATCGGTTGATTTTTAACTAAGTTATGGCTTCTCAAAGTTGCAAATGTCTCAATTTTTTAAACCAAAAACACTTTTTTTTTCAATTTATCATTTTCCTGGCTATATTTTTCAAAACATGTAATAAACCTTATATACCGATTTAAAATATAATAAAAGCCATATCCAGAAATGCATAAATAAGGAAAATCGGCTAAGTTGTTGATAAGTTATGGATTCTCAAAGATGGGGAAGATATCAATTTTTGTTCAAAACGATGATTTTGTCCATTTATAACTATTGTGGCCATATTTTCTAAAATATGGGTCAAAATCAAGTGTGGTAAAGTTTTTTAAACTCATTTTAATACCAGAAATCGATAAGGCACAAAAAATTCCGATTTTAAAATTTTCACATTTTTTGGCATTTTTGGTAGGAGTTAATGTGCAAAAATTGTCAAAAAATGAGTCAAATTTTAAAACTGACAATATGAACAATTTTTTGATGTTCAATAAAAATATGATCAATACTATTGAGAGAAATGCAAAAATTTTGAAAATCGGCTGATTTTTAGCTAAGTTATGGCTTCTCAAAGTTGCAAGAGTCTCAATTTTTTAAACCAAATAACACGTTTTTTCAATTTTTCACTTTCCTTGCCATAGTTTTCAAAACATTTAATAAGCCTTATATACCGATTTAAAGTATAATAAAAGCCGTATCCAGAAATGCATAAATGAGGAAAATCGGCTAAGTTGTGGAAAAGTTATGGTTCCTCGGAGATGAGGCAGATATCAATATTTGTTCAAAACGATGATTTTGACCATTTATCACTATTGTGGTCATATTTTCTAAAATATGGGTCAAAATCAAGTGTGGTAAAGTTTTTTATACTCATTTTGATACCAGAAATCGATAAGGCACAAAAAATTCCGATTCTAAAATTTTCAATTTTTTGGCATTTTTGCTAGGTGTTAATGTGCAAAAATTTTCAAAAAATGCGTCAAATTTTAAAACTGACAATTTGAACAATTTTTTGATGTACAATTAAAATATGATCAATACTATTGACAGAAATGCAAAAATTTTGAAAATCGGTTGATTTTTAGCTAAGTTATGGCTTCTTAAAGTTGCAAAAGTCTCAATTTTTTAAACCAAAAACACTTTTTTTCAATTTATCATTTTCCTGGCTATATTTTTCAAAACATGTAATAAACCTTATATACCGATTTAAAATATAATAAACGCCATATCCAGAAATGCATAAATAAGGAAAATCGGCTAAGTTGTTGATAAGTTATGGATTCTCAAAGATGGGGAAGATATCAATTTTTGTTCAAAACGATGATTTTGTCCATTTATAACTATTGTGGCCATATTTTCTAAAATATGGGTCAAAATCAAGTGTGGTAAAGTTTTTTAAACTCATTTTAATACCAGAAATCGATAAGGCACAAAAAATTCCGATTTTAAAATTTTCACATTTTTTGGCATTTTTGGTAGGAGTTAATGTGCAAAAATTGTCAAAAAATGAGTCAAATTTTAAAACTGACAATATGAACAATTTTTTGATGTTCAATATAATATCAATATAAGATATCAATTTTTGTTCATAACGATGATTTTGTCCATTTATAACTATTGTGGCCATATTTTCTAAAATATGGGTCAAAATCAAGTGTGGTAAAGTTTTTTAAACTCATTTTAATACCAGAAATCGATAAGGCACAAAAAAATTCCGATTTTAAAATTTTCACTTTTTTGGCATTTTTGGTAGGAGTTAATGTGCAAAAATTGTCAAAAAATGAGTCAAATTTTAAAACTGACAATATGAACAATTTTTTGATGTTCAATAAAAATATGATCAATACTATTGAGAGAAATGCAAAAATTTTGAAAATCGGCTGATTTTTAGCTAAGTTATGGCTTCTCAAAGTTGCAAGAGTCTCAATATTTTAAACAAAATAACACGTTTTTTCAATTTTTCACTTTCCTTGCCATATCTTTTTAAAATATTTAATAAACCTTATATACCGATTTAAAGTATAATAAAAGCGGTATCCAGAAATGCATAAATGAGGAAAATCGGCTAAGTTGTGGAAAAGTTATGGTTCCTCGAAGATGAGGAAGATATCAATATTTGTTCAAAACGATGATTTTGACCATTTATCACTTTTGTGGTCATATTTTCTAAAATATGGGTCAAAATCAAGTGTGGTAAAGTTTTTTTATACTCATTTTAATACCAGAAATCGATTGGGCACAAAAATTCCGATTTTACAATGTTCACTTTTTTGACATTTTTGGTAGGAGTTAATGTGCAAAATTGGTCGAAAATGGGTCAAATTTTAGAGCTGACAATTTGAACAATTTTTTGATGTACAATAAAAATATGATCAATACTATTGACAGAAATGCATAAATTTTGAAAATCGGTTGATTTTTAGCTAGGTTATGGCTTCTCAAAGTTGCAAGAGTCTCAATTTTTTAAACCAAATAACACGTTTTTTCAATTTTTCACTTTCCTTGCCATAGTTTTCAAAACATTTAATAAACCTTATATACCGATTTAAAGTATAATAAAAGCCGTATCCAGAAATGCATAAATGAGGAAAATCGGCTAAGTTGTGGAAAAGTTATGGTTCCTCGGAGATGAGGCAGATATCAATATTTGTTCAAAACGATGATTTTGACCATTTATCACTATTGTGGTCATATTTTCTAAAATATGGGTCAAAATCAAGTGTGGTAAAGTTTTTTATACTCATTTTGATACCAGAAATCGATAAGGCACAAAAATTCCGATTCTAAAATTTTCAATTTTTTGGCATTTTTGCTATGTGCAAAAATTTTCAAAAAATGGGTCAAATTTTAAAACTGACAATTTGAACAATTTTTTGATGTACAATTAAAATATGATCAATACTATTGACAGAAATGCAAAAATTTTGAAAATCGGTTGATTTTTAGCTAAGTTATGGCTTCTCAAAGTTGCAAATGTCTCAATTTTTTAAACCAAAAACACGTTTTTTTTCAAATTTATCACTTTCCTTGCCATATTTTTCAAATTATTTAATAAACCTTTTATACCGATTTAAAGTATAATAAAAGCCGTATCCAGAAATGCATAAATGAGGAAAATCGGCTAAGTTGTGGAAAAGTTATGGTTGCTCGAAGATGAGGAAGATATCAATATTTGTTCAAAACGATGATTTTGACCATTTATCACTATTGTGGTCATATTTTCTAAAATATGGGTCAAAATCAAGTGTGGTAAAGTTTTTATACTCATTTTGATACCAGAAATCGATAAGGCACAAAAACTTGTAATTAACCTTATATACCGATTTAAAGTATAATAAAAGCGGTATCCAGAAATGCATAAATGAGGAAAATCGGCTAAGTTGTGGAAAAGTTATGGTTCCTCGAAGATGAGGAAGATATCAATAATTGTTCAAAACGATGATTTTGACCATTTATCACTTTTGTGGTCATATTTTCTAAAATATGGGTCAAAATCAAGTGTGGTAAAGTTTTTTATACTCATTTTAATACCAGAAATCGATTGGGCACAAAAAATTCCGATTTTAAAATGTTCACTTTTTTGACATTTTTGGTAGGAGTTAATGTGCAAAAATGGTCGAAAATGGGTCAAATTTTAGAGCTGACAATTTGAACAATTTTTTGATGTACAATAAAAATATGATCAATACTATTGACAGAAATGCATAAATTTTGAAAATCGGTTGATTTTTAGCTAAGTTATGGCTTCTCAAAGTTGCAAGAGTCTCAATTTTTTAAACCAAATAACACGTTTTTTCAATTTTTCACTTTCCTTGCCATAGTTTTCAAAACATTTAATAAACCTTATATACCGATTTAAAGTATAATAAAAGCCGTATCCAGAAATGCATAAATGAGGAAAATCGGCTAAGTTGTGGAAAAGTTATGGTTCCTCGAAGATGAGGAAGATATCAATATTTGTTCAAAACGATGATTTTGACCATTTATCACTTTTGTGGTCATATTTTCTAAAATATGGGTCAAAATCAAGTGTGGTAAAGTTTTTTTATACTCATTTTAATACCAGAAATCGATTGGGCACAAAAATTCCGATTTTACAATGTTCACTTTTTGACATTTTTGGTAGGAGTTAATGTGCAAAATTGGTCGAAAATGGGTCAAATTTTAGAGCTGACAATTTGAACAATTTTTTGATGTACAATAAAAATATGATCAATACTATTGACAGAAATGCAAAAATTTTGAAAATCGGTTGATTTTTAGCTAAGTTATGGCTTCTCAAAGTTGCAAGAGTCTCAATTTTTTAAACCAAATAACACGTTTTTTCAATTTTTCACTTTCCTTGCCATAGTTTTCAAAACATTTAATAAACCTTATATACCGATTTAAAGTATAATAAAAGCCGTATCCAGAAATGCATAAATGAGGAAAATCGGCTAAGTTGTGGAAAAGTTATGGTTCCTCGGAGATGAGGCAGATATCAATATTTGTTCAAAACGATGATTTTGACCATTTATCACTATTGTGGTCATATTTTCTAAAATATGGGTCAAAATCAAGTGTGGTAAAGTTTTTTATACTCATTTTGATACCAGAAATCGATAAGGCACAAAAAATTCCGATTCTAAAATTTTCAATTTTTTGGCATTTTTGCTATGTGCAAAAATTTTCAAAAATGGGTCAAATTTTAAAACTGACAATTTGAACAATTTTTTGATGTACAATTAAAATATGATCAATACTATTGACAGAAATGCAAAAATTTTGAAAATCGGTTGATTTTTAGCTAAGTTATGGCTTCTCAAAGTTGCAAATGTCTCAATTTTTTAAACCAAAAACACGTTTTTTTTTCAAATTTATCACTTTCCTTGCCATATTTTTCAAATTATTTAATAAACCTTTTATACCGATTTAAAGTATAATAAAAGCCGTATCCAGAAATGCATAAATGAGGAAAATCGGCTAAGTTGTGGAAAAGTTATGGTTGCTCGAAGATGAGGAAGATATCAATATTTGTTCAAAACGATGATTTTGACCATTTATCACTATTGTGGTCATATTTTCTAAAATATGGGTCAAAATCAAGTGTGGTAAAGTTTTTTATACTCATTTTGATACCAGAAATCGATAAGGCACAAAAACTTGTAATTAACCTTATATACCGATTTAAAGTATAATAAAAGCGGTATCCAGAAATGCATAAATGAGGAAAATCGGCTAAGTTGTGGAAAAGTTATGGTTCCTCGAAGATGAGGAAGATATCAATAATTGTTCAAAACGATGATTTTGACCATTTATCACTTTTGTGGTCATATTTTCTAAAATATGGGTCAAAATCAAGTGTGGTAAAGCTTTTTTATACTCATTTTAATACCAGAAATCGATTGGGCACAAAAAATTCCGATTTTAAAATGTTCACTTTTTTGACATTTTTGGTAGGAGTTAATGTGCAAAAATGGTCGAAAATGGGTCAAATTTTAGAGCTGACAATTTGAACAATTTTTTGATGTACAATAAAAATATGATCAATACTATTGACAGAAATGCATAAATTTTGAAAATCGGTTGATTTTTAGCTAAGTTATGGCTTCTCAAAGTTGCAAGAGTCTCAATTTTTTAAACCAAATAACACGTTTTGTCAATTTTTCACTTTCCTTGCCATAGTTTTCAAAACATTTAATAAACCTTATATACCGATTTAAAGTATAATAAAAGCCGTATCCAGAAATGCATAAATGAGGAAAATCGGCTAAGTTGTGGAAAAGTTATGGTTCCTCGGAGATGAGGCAGATATCAATATTTGTTCAAAACGATGATTTTGACCATTTATCACTATTGTGGTCATATTTTCTAAAATATGGGTCAAAATCAAGTGTGGTAAAGTTTTTATACTCATTTTGATACCAGAAATCGATAAGGCACAAAAAATTCCGATTCTAAAATTTTCAATTTTGGCATTTTTGCTAGGTGTTAATGTGCAAAAATTTTCAAAAATGCGTCAAATTTTAAAACTGACAATTTGAACAATTTTTTGATGTACAATTAAAATATGATCAATACTATTGACAGAAATGCAAAAATTTTGAAAATCGGTTGATTTTTAGCTAAGTTATGGCTTCTTAAAGTTGCAAAAGTCTCAATTTTTTAAACCAAAAACACTTTTTTTTCAATTTATCATTTTCCTGGCTATATTTTTTCAAAACATGTAATAAACCTTATATACCGATTTAAAATATAATAAAAGCCATATCCAGAAATGCATAAATAAGGAAAATCGGCTAAGTTGTTGATAAGTTATGGATTCTCAAAGATGGGGAAGATATCAATTTTTGTTCAAAACGATGATTTTGTCCATTTATAACTATTGTGGCCATATTTTCTAAAATATGGCTCAAAATCAAGTGTGGTAAAGTTTTTTAAACTCATTTTAATACCAGAAATCGATAAGGCACAAAAATTCCGATTTTAAAATTTTCACATTTTTTGGCATTTTTGGTAGGAGTTAATGTGCAAAAATTGTCAAAAAATGAGTCAAATTTTAAAACTGACAATATGAACAATTTTTTGATGTTCAATAAAAATATGATCAATACTATTGAGAGAAATGCAAAAATTTTGAAAATCGGCTGATTTTTAGCTAAGTTATGGCTTCTCAAAGTTGCAAAAGTCTCAATATTTTAAACCAAATAACACGTTTTTTCAATTTTTCACTTTCCTTGCCATATCTTTTAAAATATTTAATAAACCTTATATACCGATTTAAAGTATAATAAAAGCGGTATCCAGAAATGCATAAATGAGGAAAATCGGCTAAGTTGTGGAAAAGTTATGGTTCCTCGAAGATGAGGAAGATATCAATATTTGTTCAAAACGATGATTTTGACCATTTATCACTTTTGTGGTCATATTTTCTAAAATATGGGTCAAAATCAAGTGTGGTAAAGTTTTTTATACTCATTTTAATACCAGAAATCGATTGGGCACAAAAAATTCCGATTTTACAATGTTCACTTTTTTGACATTTTTGGTAGGAGTTAATGTGCAAAATTGGTCGAAAATGGGTCAAATTTTAGAGCTGACAATTTCGAACAATTTTTTGATGTACAATAAAAATATGATCAATACTATTGACAGAAATGCATAAATTTTGAAAATCGGTTGATTTTTAGCTAAGTTATGGCTTCTCAAAGTTGCAAGAGTCTCAATTTTTTAAACCAAATAACACGTTTTTTCAATTTTTCACTTTCCTTGCCATAGTTTTCAAAACATTTAATAAACCTTATATACCGATTTAAAGTATAATAAAAGCCGTATCCAGAAATGCATAAATGAGGAAAATCGGCTAAGTTGTGGAAAAGTTATGGTTCCTCGGAGATGAGGCAGATATCAATATTTGTTCAAAACGATGATTTTGACCATTTATCACTATTGTGGTCATATTTTCTAAAATATGGGTCAAAATCAAGTGTGGTAAAGTTTTTTAAACTCATTTTAATACCAGAAATCGATAAGGCACAAAAATTCCGATTTTAAAATTTTCACATTTTTTGGCATTTTTGGTAGGAGTTAATGTGCAAAAATTGTCAAAAAATGAGTCAAATTTTAAAAACTGACAATATGAACAATTTTTTGATGTTCAATATAATATCAATATAAGATATCAATTTTTGTTCATAACGATGATTTTGTCCATTTATAACTATTGTGGCCATATTTTCTAAAATATGGGTCAAAATCAAGTGTGGTAAAGTTTTTTAAACTCATTTTAATACCAGAAATCGATAAGGCACAAAAAATTCCGATTTTAAAATTTTCACTTTTTTGGCATTTTTGGTAGGAGTTAATGTGCAAAAATTGTCAAAAAATGAGTCAAATTTTAAAACTGACAATATGAACAATTTTTTGATGCTCAATAAAAATATGATCAATACTATTGAGAGAAATGCAAAAATTTTGAAAATCGGCTGATTTTTAGCTAAGTTATGGCTTCTCAAAGTTGCAAAAGTCTCAATATTTTAAACAAAATAACACGTTTTTTCAATTTTTCACTTTCCTTGCCATATCTTTTAAAATATTTAATAAACCTTATATACCGATTTAAAGTATAATAAAAGCGGTATCCAGAAATGCATAAATGAGGAAAATCGGCTAAGTTGTGGAAAAGTTATGGTTCCTCGAAGATGAGGAAGATATCAATATTTGTTCAAAACGATGATTTTGACCATTTATCACTTTGTGGTCATATTTTCTAAAATATGGGTCAAAATCAAGTGTGGTAAAGTTTTTTTATACTCATTTTAATACCAGAAATCGATTGGGCACAAAAATTCCGATTTTACAATGTTCACTTTTTTGACATTTTTGGTAGGTGTTAATGTGCAAAATTGGTCGAAAATGGGTCAAATTTTAGAGCTGACAATTTGAACAATTTTTTGATGTACAATAAAAATATGATCAATACTATTGACAGAAATGCAAAAATTTTGAAAATCGGTTGATTTTTAGCTAGGTTATGGCTTCTCAAAGTTGCAAGAGTCTCAATTTTTAAACCAAATAACACGTTTTTTCAATTTTTCATTTTCCTGGCCATATTTTTTCAAAACATTTAATAAACCTTATATACCGATTTAAAATATAATAAAAGCCGTATCCAGAAATGCATAAATGAGGAAAATCGGCTAAGTTGTTGAAAAGTTATGGTTCCTCGGAGATGAGGCAGATATCAATTTTTGTTCAAAACGATGATTTTGTCCATTTATCACTATTGTGGCCATATTTTCTAAAATATGGGTCAAAATCAAGTGTGGTAAAGTTTTTTATACTCATTTTGATACCAGAAATCGATAAGGCACAAAAATTCCGATTCTAAAATTTTCAATTTTTGGCATTTTTTGTTATGTGCAAAAATTTTCAAAAAAATGGGTCAAATTTTAAAACTGACAATTTGAACAATTTTTTGATGTACAATTAAAATATGATCAATACTATTGACAGAAATGCAAAAATTTTGAAAATCGGTTGATTTTTAGCTAAGTTATGGCTTCTTAAAGTTGCAAATGTCTCAATTTTTAAACCAAATAACACGTTTTTTTTCAATTTATCATTTTCCTGGCTATATTTTTCAAAAACCTTATATACCGATTTAAAATATAATAAAAGCCATATCCAGAAATGCATAAATAAGGAAAATCGGCTAAGTTGTTGATAAGTTATGGTTGCTCGGAGATGAGGAAGATATCAATATTTGTTCAAAACGATGATTTTGACCATTTATCACTTTTGTGGTCATATTTTCTAAAATATGGGTCAAAATCAAGTGTGGTAAAGTTTTTTATACTCATTTTAATACCAGAAATCGATTGGGCACAAAAAATTCCGATTTTACAATGTTCACTTTTTTGACATTTTGGTAGGAGTTAATGTGCAAAATGGTCGAAAATTGGGTCAAATTTTAGAGCTGACAATTTGAACAATTTTTTGATGTACAACAAAAATATGATCAATACTATTGACAGAAATGCATAAATTTGAATGAAAATCGGTTGATTTTTAGCTAGGTTATGGCTTCTCAAAGTTGCAAGTCTCAATTTTTAAACCAAATAACACGTTTTCAATTTTTCACTTTCCTTGCCATAGTTTTCAAAACATTTAATAAACCTTATATACCGATTTAAGTATAATAAAAGCCGTATCCAGAAATGCATAATTAGGCAAAATCGGAAATCGCTAAGTTGTGGAAAAGTTATGGTTCCGCGGAGATGGGGCAGATATCAATATTTGTTCAAAACGATGATTTTGACCATTTATCACTATTGTGGTCATATTTTCTAAAATATGGGTCAAAATCAAGTGTGGTAAAGTTTTTATACTCATTTTGATACCAGAAATCGATAAGGCACAAAAATTCCGATTCTAAAATTTTCAATTTTTGGCATTTTTGCTAGGTGTTAATGTGCAAAAATTTTCAAAAATGGGTCAAATTTTAAAACTGACAATTTGAACAATTTTTTGATGTACAATTAAAATATGATCAATACTATTGACAGAAATGCAAAAATTTTGAAAATCGGTTGATTTTTAGCTGGGTTATGGCTTCTTAAAGTTGCAAATGTCTCAATTTTTTAAACCAAAAACACGTTTTTTCAATTTATCATTTTCCTGGCTATATTTTTCAAACATGCAATAAACCTTATATACCGATTTAAAAATATAATAAGAGCCATATCCAGAAATGCATAATGGAAAATCGGGCTAAGTTGTTGATAAGTTATGGTTCTCAAAGATGGGGAAGATATCAATTTTTTGTTCAAAACGATGATTTTGTCCATTTATAACTATTGTCTATATTTTCTAAAATATGGGTCAAAATCAAGTGTGGTAATGTTTTTTAAACTATTTTAATACCAGAAATCGATAAGGCTACAAAAAATTCGATTTTGAAATTTTCACTTTTTTGACATTTTTGGAAGGAGTTAATGTGCAAAAATTGTCAAAAAATGAGTCAAATTTTAAAACTGACAATATGAACAATTTTTTGATGTTTAATAAAAATATGATCAATACTATTGAGAGAA